>CM051241.1:10446528-10625068 GCA_027917425.1 Gastrophryne carolinensis | reverse complement strand
CAAAACTCCTCCCCCTCCACCAATTCCATCATCCTGCCAGAATCCAAACCCCTCCCCCTCCCCCAATTCCATCATCCAGCCAGAATCCAAACCCCTCCCCCTCCACCAATTCCATCATCCAGCCAGAATCCAAACCCCTCCCCCTCCACCAATTCCATCATCCAGCCAGAATCCAAACCCCTCCCCCTCCACCAATTCCATCATCCTGCCAGAATCCAAACCCCTCCCCCAATTCCATCATCCAGCCAGAATACAAACCCCTCCCCCTCCACCAATTCCATCATCCAGCCAGAATCCAAACCCCTCCCCCAATTCCATCATCCAGCCAGAATCCAAACCCCTCCCCCTCCACCATTTCCATCATCCAGCCAGAATCCAAACCCCTCCCCCTCCACCAATTCCATCATCCTGCCAAAATCCAAACCCCTCCACCAATTCCATCATCCAGCCAGAATCCAAACCCCTCCCCCTCCACCAATTCCATCATCCAGCCAGAATCCAAACCCCTCCCCCTCCACCAATTCCATCATCCAGCCAGAATCCAAGCCCTTCCCCCTCCACCAATTCCATCATCCAGCCAGAATCCAAACCCCTCCCCCTCCACCAATTCCATCATCCAGCCAGAATCCAAACCCCTCCCCCTCCACCAATTCCATCATCCAGCCAGAATCCAAACCCCTCCCCCTCCACCAATTCCATCATCCTGCCAGAATCCAAACCCCTCCCCCAATTCCATCATCCAGCCAGAATACAAACCCCTCCCCCTCCACCAATTCCATCATCCAGCCAGAATCCAAACCCCTCCCCCAATTCCATCATCCAGCCAGAATCCAAACCCCTCCCCCTCCACCATTTCCATCATCCAGCCAGAATACAAACCCCTCCCCCTCCACCAATTCCATCATCCAGCCAGAATACAAACCCCTCCCCCTTCACCAATTCTATCATCCAGCCAGAATCCAAACTCCTCCCCCTCCACCAATTCCATCATCCAGCCAGAATCCAAACCCCTCCCCCTCCACCAATTCCATCATCCAGCCAGAATCCAAACCCCTCCCCCTCCACCAATTCCATCATCCAGCCAGAATCCAAGCCCCTGCCCCTCCACCAATTCCATCATCCAGCCAGAATCCAAACCCCTCCCCCTCCACCAATTCCATCATCCAGCCAGAATCCAAGCCCCTCCCCCTCCACCAATTCCATCATCCTGCCAGAATCCAAACCCCTCCCCCTCCACCAATTCCATCATCCTGCCAGAATCCAAACCCCTCCCCCTCCACCAATTCCATCATCTGGCCAGAATCCAAACTCCTCCCCCTCCACCAATTCCATCATCCTGCCAGAATCAAAACCCCTCCCCCAATTCCATCATCCAGCCAGAATCCAAACTCCTCCCCCTCCACCAATTCCATCATCCAGCCAGAATCCAAACCCCTCCCCCTCCACCAATTCCATCATCCTGCCAGAATCCAAACCCCTCCCCCTCCACCAATTCCATCATCCTGCCAGAATCCAAACTCCTCCCCCTCCACCAATTCCATCATCCAGCCAGAATCCAAACCCCTCCCCCTCCACCAATTCCATCATCCTGCCAGAATCCAAACCCCTCCCCCTCCACCAATTCCATCATCCAGCCAGAATCCAAACTCCTCCCCCTCCACCAATTTCATCATCCAGCCAGAATCCAAACCCCTCCCCCTCCACCAATTCCATCATCCTTCCAGAATCCAAACCCCTCCCCCTCCACCAATTCTATCATCCAGCCAGAATCCAAACCCCCCCCCTCCACCAATTCCATCATCCAGCCAGAATCCAAACCCCTCCCCCTCCACCAATTCCATCATCCAGCCAGAATACAAACCCCTCCCCCTATTCCATCATCCTGCCAGAATCCAAACCCCTCCCCCTCCACCAATTCCATCATCCTGCCAGAATCAAAACCCCTCCCCCTCCACCAATTCTATCATCCTGCCAGAATCCAAACTCCTCCCCCTCCACCAATTTCATCATCCAGCCAGAATCCAAACCCCTCCCCCTCCACCGATTCCATCATCCTGCCAGAATCCAAACCCCTCCCCCAATTCCATCATCCAGCCAGAATCCAAACCCCTCCCCCTCCACCAATTTCATCATCCTGCCAGAATCCAAACTCCTCCCCCTCCACCAATTTCATCATCCTGCCAGAATACAAACCCCTCCCCCTCCACCAATTCCATCATCCAGCCAAAATCCAAACCCCTCCCCCAATTCCATCATACAGCCAGAATCCAAACCTCTCCCCCTCCACCGATTCCATCATCCAGCCAGAATCCAAACCCCTCCCCCTCCACCGATTCCATCATCCTGCCAGAATCCAAACCCCTCCCCCTCCACCAATTCCATCATCCAGCCAGAATCCAAACCCCTCCCCCTCCCCTAATTCCATCATCCTGCCAGAATACAAACCCCTCCCCCTCCACCAATTCCATCATCCAGCCAGAATCCAAACCCCTCCCCCTCCACCAATTCCATCATCCTGCCAGAATACAAACCCCTCCCCCTCCACCAATTCCCTCATCCTGCCAGAATCCAAACTTCTTCCCCTCCACCAATTCCATCATCCTGCCAGAATCCAAACCCCTCCCCCTCCACCAATTCCATCATCCAGCCAGAATCAAAACTCCTCCCCCTCCACCAATTCCATCATCCTGCCAGAATACAAACCCCTCCCCCTCCACCAATTCCATCATCCAGCCAGAATCCAAACCCCTCCCCCTCCACCAATTCCATCATCCAGCCAGAATCAAAACTCCTCCCCCAATTCCATCATCCAGCCAGAATCCAAACCCCTCCCCCTCCACCAATTCCATCATCCTGCCAGAATCCAAACCCCTCCCCCTCCACCAATTCCATCATCCAGCCAGAATCAAAACTCCTCCCCCTCCACCAATTCCATCATCCTGCCAGAATACAAACCCCTCCCCCTCCACCAATTCCATCATCCAGCCAGAATCCAAACCCCTCCCCCTCCACCAATTCCATCATCCTGCCAGAATCCAAACTTCTTCCCCTCCACCAATTCCATCATCCTGCCAGAATCCAACCCCTCCCCCTTCACCAATTCCATCATCCAGCCAGAATCAAAACTCCTCCCCCTCCACCAATTCCATCATCCTGCCAGAATCCAAACCCCTCCCCCTTCACCAATTCTATCATCCTGCCAGAATACAAACTCCTCCCCCTCCGCCAATTCCATCATCCAGCCAGAATCCAAACCCCCCCCCACTCCCCTAATTCCATCATCCTGCCAGAATACAAACCCCTCCCCCTCCACCAATTCCATCATCCAGCCAGAATCCAAACCCCTCCCCCTCCACCAATACCATCATCCAGCCAGAATCCAAACCCCTCCCCCTCCAATTCCATCATCCAGCCAGAATCCAAACCCCTCCCCCTCCACCAATTCCATCATCCAGCCAGAATCCAAACCCCTCCCCCTCCACCAATTCCATCATCCAGCCAGAATCCAAACCCCTCCCCCTCCACCAATTCCATCATCCAGCCAGAATCCAAACTCCTCCCCCTCCACCAATTCCATCATCCTGCCAGAATCCAAACCCCTCCCCCTCCACCAATTCCATCATCCAGCCAGAATCCAAGCCCCTCCCCCTCCACCAATTCCATCATCCAGCCAGAATCCAAACCCCTCCCCCTCCACCAATTCCATCATCCAGCCAGAATCCAAGCCCCTCCCCCCAGCATTCCCTGCACAGGCCTCACCTTGATGTTGCCCGTGCTCCAGACGGCCCTGACAGTGTCGAGGTTGCGCATGCGGCTGGTCAGCACCATACACATGGTGTCGTGTCCTTTCCGGATCTGAGAGACGGCCTCCTCGTCCCCGATCTCTGACAGGGGGGAGCCTTTCACCACCTGCAAGATGGAGGGGGAGGGGAAAATCAGGAGGGACAGCTAGGGAGGGGGGGAGCGGGTGAAAAGCAACAAATTCCACGACTCACAGGAAGAAAATCTGCCACTTTTAATCCGATGGGCTCGTTCCTGGCAGCAGAGATGACAGGGGGGTTGCTGGGGGCTGAAGGGGCAGCAGGGGGGTCAGGGCTGATGGTGGGGGTAGATGCAGCAACAGGCGGCCGGTTCAGTTGCTCACTCTGCAGAAAGAAAAATACCATATTCTAAGCATGTCACACACCCCGCTTCAAGATATTCATAACCTGTGGGTATACTGACCTGAAGAGGGCGATCTGCAGAGATGATTGGAGGAAAGTAAGCCCCTCCCGGTCCATAAATACCTGGGACCTCCCACTCACTCCCCAGTCTTCATCTCTGCAGGACGGCGAGCAAGCAGAAGATGATCTCTCCTCCTTGCAAGGGGGTTTTCCAAGGTAGCCGGGTCTACCCCCGGCCTATATTATTTTATTCCCGCTCGGACTTATTATCCCTGTTTAATATATTTAATATTCACATGCCTCCTCAGTTTTGACTGCGGTCCGGGTGATGGTATTTTAGCACACATGTGCTTAGGAGCTAGGCTCCGCCGCGAGACCCTATTTAGAGGGTAGGCGGTTATGCCGGGTTGGTGACCCCGGTTTGGGATGCCCTGTCCTTAAAAATTTTACCTCAAAAATTTCCCTCATTTACCTCCTCCCTCATAGTTAGGCTGGGGGCCCTCCTTTCTTAGATTCTGAGGAACGTATAGGAGTAATCCCTCATTAATTTGGTTACACTGCTATTTGTTGTATGTGTGTCTGTTTTAAATGTAACTTTTACTGGCAACATTGTTCATAATACACCGCGGCGGCTATTGCGGGCCGCTGCCGGTCTCATGTGCTCTATGAGGAGACGGGGGCAGCTATACCCCGCGTCTCCGGTGGATTGTAGGTCAGCGGAGGGGAGCTTTCTCCCCTCACGCGCTGTGTCATTGGGGGCGGAGCCGGACTTGCGGCGCGTCGCCGCGGCCCGCCCCCTATCTTGCCCGGGCACCGCTGAGGAGCTTTGGCTCCTATCTGCCTATCTCTAGGGGGGCGGGGACGGTAAAGCGTGCGATCCGCGCAGGCCACGCCCCTCTTCTCTGTCTCTCACTGCTGTGCAGTTACCTCACGCATCCATGCTGCATGATGCTGGGCTCTGGTCTGGTCCGGAGGTTCTGTGAGTGGCCCTGTGGGCCTTTTGTCATTTTTATTAGTATCCATTTTTATCTGTGTTTTAGGTGAATTCTTCAGGGAATAGTTATAAGGGGGTTTCTCCTGGTCCTAAGTCCCTGGGTACTTTCACTGGGTTCTTTCCTACAAAATTCCTCCCATTTAAAAAGGACACTATAAGGGCATCCCGGGTTGCTTCATAAGCGTAATTCCCTCTGTCAGAGCGACTCATTAAGTTCACCTTATGGAGGCATCCCAGGAATCCGGGCTCCCCTCGGGACAGTCTCGGAAGTGTTTGGGGTGTGGGGTATCCCTAACTGGGGATGATTTCTTTTTATGTATATCCTGTGCACAACACACTATTACGCGGCAGTCAGAACCCCAGGCCTCTGGGTCAGCACCGCCGGCTTCATCCTCTCCCCCTCCCATTTTAACCCGCGCTCCATGCGATGTCACCATGGGGGGGCAGTCGCAATCTGATGTATGTGCCAGATTAGCCAGTATTGAAAAATGTATTTCCTCTACGGTAGCTAAGAAGGCGCCGGCTAAGAGAAAACATTTGTCCACGGTTTCTCATTATGAATATGATAATACTGATGGTCTGGATTGGTCAGATTATTCTCCTCCAGAGGAAGGGGAGGTATTTGAGGATTCGGATAATTCCGAGGATCAACAAATTGTTGGCGCTGATTCTGATAGGGGGTCAGGAGGTTCCTTGGACACCCCTAACGTTTTGACTCAGATGTTTGAGGTTTTGGCAATCTCGCCTCCGGCGGAGGCCCCCCAACAACAAGGGGAGTTTTATGAGGAATCCAGACCGCGCTTAGAATTTCCTAATCAAAAGCATTTTGATAATATTATTTCCAAGGAATGGGAGAGACCAGCTCGGCTCCCAGGCATTCCTCAGAGTTGGGATAGAAGGTATCCTTTCCCCGCGGACACGGTTAAGCGCTGGGCTTCCCCCCCCGAAGTGGACGCCCCAATTTTGGGGTTATCCAACTCTGCCGTTTTGATTAACCCTGATTGTTCCTCCCTCAAGGATGGTGAGGATAAACGTATTGACCAGATGGCTTGTCATGGTTTTGCCAGTATTGGGGCAGCTATACGGCCAGTTTGTGCCTCATCACTGTTGGTGGTCGCTAGAAAGGTGATCAGGGATTTACTGTCCTCGTCCGGCTTGGAACCAGACAGCGATGAATTTCTTGGACTGAAACGTTGTGAGTCTTTTCTTTCCTTCATTTTAACTGCTCTGGATGATTCATTGATGATGAACAGCAGGGCCTCTGCTCTTATGGTTACCATTAGGCGTTCAATTTGGTTGCGCCAGTGGGCGGCAGATTTTGGGTCTAAAAAGTCTCTGACGTCTCTTCCCTTTGTTGGTCTAAGGCTTTTTGGAGAAAAATTGGACTCAGTAGTTAAAGGTGGAAAATTACCTCAACGTAGGAAGCAACGTCGCCCCTTTCGAGGGGCGGCTTCCTTCACCCCTTCCTTTCGGGGAGCTAGAGCGGGAAGAGGGTTTGCCTTCCCTTCTACAAGAGGAGACTCCTGGAACAGGGGCAGAGGTCGTGCCCGTTCAGGATACAGTTGGGGTTCAAAACCCAAGCCCGTGGCCAAGCCCGCTCAACAATGAGGGGGCGCGGGTGGGAGGACGGCTGCGACACTTCTCCCAAGTCTGGATTCGGGAGGTCTCGGACAGATGGATCAAGGAAGTGGTGTCTTCCGGTTACATGCTGGAGTTCGAGTCCCGCCCCCCCCCCCCGCGTTTCCTCACGTCTCGGGTGTCCCCGGACGTACAGGCTGCATTGCAGCTCCGGGCAGCGGTATCGAGTCTTCTAGAAATGGCGGTCATTTGTCCAGTACCCCCATTAGAAAGGGGTCGGGGTTTTTACTCAAATCTGTTCACAGTTCCCAAAAAGGATGGCTACGTGCGGCCCATCCTGGACCTAAAGATTCTCAACAAATTCATAAGGCTGCGAAAATTTCGCATGGAAACGTTGCGTTCCGCTATCCACTCTCTTCGTCAGGGGGACTTCATGACGTCCATAGACATCCAGGACGCTTATCTCCATGTTCCCATTTTTCCCGCGCACCAGAGGTTCCTAAGGTTCGCTCTGGAGGATCGGCACTTCCAATTTGTAGCTCTTCCCTTCGGTCTCACCACAGCTCCAAGGGTTTTCACCAAGGTACTTGCTGGGGTAATGGCTCTTCTCAGAGCTCAAGGAATTCGCATAGTGCCATATCTGGACGATCTCCTCATATTGGCATCGTCATTCAGCCAAGCGGAATTGGACACCAGGACGGTTCTATCCACTCTGGAGAGATTCGGCTGGGTGATCAACTACCCCAAGTCCTCCCTTCACCCGTCCAGGTTAATATCCTTTCTGGGGATGTCTCTGGATACAGATCAGGCCAGAGTGTTCCTTCCTCAGTCCAAGGTTCTTCTGATTCAGGAGTTCGGTCGCTTATGTCCATTCCTCGACCGTCCATCCGGCTAGGGATGAGACTGGTGGGTCTGATGGTGGCCTCCTTCGAGGCAGTTCCCTTTGCTCAGTTTCACACAAGGACACTACAGCTCCATCTGTTGTCGGTCTGGAACAGGTCTCCTCAGTCGCTGGATCAATTCTTTCAGATGTCCCCCCGGGTTCGCCGCTCGCTTCAGTGGTGGCTGAACTCAACCAACCTGCTGAAGGGCAGATCCTTTCGGACTCCCCAGTGGGAGATAGTCACCACGGATGCCAGCCTCTCGGGTTGCGGGGGCTTCTGGAAAGATCTGCAATTTCAGGGTTTGTGGGGTCCCCTGGAAGCCCACGAGCCTATCAATGTTCTGGAATTAAGGGCCATCAGCATGGTTCTTTGTCACTTAACTCATCAACTGCAAAGTTTGCCAGTCCAGGTCCGGTCGGACAATCGGACTGCAGTGGCCTACATCAATCACCAGGGAGGCACCCGCAGCAGGAATGCCCTCAAGGAAGTGTCCCTGATTCTGGACTGGGCGGAGAGCCATGTCCCGTGCATCTCGGCAGTTTACATCCCGGGAGTGGAGAATGCGGAGGCGGACTCTCTGAGCAGGCTGTCAGCCCGCAAAGGGGAGTGGTCTCTCAATCCCAAGGTCTTTCACTCAATTTGTCGCAGGTGGGGGTCACCAGCGGTGGACCTCTTTGCCTCCCGTCACAATCACAAACTTCCGTAATTTGTGTCTCTGGCGAAGGAACCTCTGGCCCTTGCGACGGATGCCATGTCTCTGAACTGGAGGGATCTGGGGTTTCTGTATCTGTTCCCTCCGTTTCCCATGGTGGCCAGAGTAGTGCGCAAGCTTGCTCTGGAGAGAGCACCAGCAATCCTGGTGGCTCCAAGGTGGCCAAGACAGGTCTGGTTCGCAGACGTGGTAAGGTTGGCAGAAGATCAGTTCGTTCTGCCCCTGCTGCCAGATCTACTAACACAGGGTCATCTTCGTTACCCGAATTTACCAACGCTGGCTTTGACGGCGTGGCTGCTGAAACCTCCATCTTGAAGGAGGAAGGTCTTACGGATGCTGTGATTCGGACTCTTATTTGTGCTAGGAAAAGGTCCTCATCGTCTGTGTACTATAGGACTTGGAGGTCTTATATTGATTGGTGTGAAACCAGGGCCTTCCCTTGTAGGGAATTCTCTATTTCTAAAATTTTGGAGTTTTTGCAACATGGTCTGGACCTAGGGCTCCAACTCAGTACTCTGAAGGGACAGGTGTCTGCCCTGGCGGTGTTTTTCCAAAAGTCTTTTGCTCTTCATCCGTTGGTTAAAACCTTTTTCCAGGGGGTTACACATGTGCGGCCTCCTAGGAAGCCTCTGATTCCAGTTTGGGATTTGAACTTGGTTCTTTCTGCACTTCAGGGTCCCCCCTTTGAGCCTTTGCATGATATTCCTTTGTCTTCCCTTACGCAGAAGGTGGCCTTTTTGGTAGCTATCACTTCCGTTAGACGTGTCTCTGAGTTGGCGGCTCTGTCTATTCAAGCCCCATATTTTGAAAGACATCAGGACAAAGTGGTTTTCCGTTTTAAGACGGACTTCCTTCCTAAGGTGGTTTCGTCCTTTCATTTGAATCAGGATATTGTTTTGCCCTCTCTGTGTCCCAATCCCAGCAATGACAAGGAGAGGGCCCTCCATTCTTTGGATGTGGTTCGGGTTGTGAAGTATTATTTGGTGGTAACGTCTGCCTTTCGCAAGACTGATGCATTTTTCGTGGTGCCATTTGGGCTCAAGAAGGGTCTAGCACCCACAAAGTCTACCATCAGCAGGTGGATTTGTCAGGCAATTGTCGGGGCCTATTCTGCTAAGGGGAGAGATCCTCCCTTTCGTGTTACAGCTCATTCTACTCGTGCGGTTGGGGCTTCCTGGGCTTTTCAGCACCAGGCCTCTGTTGAGCAAGTTTGCAAGGCCGCTACCTGGTCTTCTGTTCACACTTTTTCAAAGTTTTACAAGGTTGATGTTCGGGCCTCAGCGGATGCTGTTTTTGGCCGCAAAGTTCTGCAGGCTGCAGTAGTTTAAGTTGTGCTTTATACCTTGTTTTGGATCCCCACCCCTTATGGACACTGCTTTTGGATGTCCCACAGGTTATGAATATCTTGAAGCGGGGTGTGTGACATACTTAGAATAATACCATTTTGTGAATACTCTCCTTGTAAAATGGGTATTGTAAGTATGTCACACACCCCGCTTCAACCCGCCCGTTTTTATTCTGGATCCTTCATTTTGTGAACTTTGCGTTGTTATGACTTATGTTTGGCTCTTCCTGGTCCCTTACCTTACTGCTTTCTTTATACTGGGGAGTGAATGGGAGGTCCCAGGTATTTATGGACCGGGAGGGGCTTACTTTCCTCCAATCATCTCTGCAGATCGCCCTCTTCAGGTCAGTATACCCACAGGTTATGAATATCTTGAAGCGGGGTGTGTGACATACTTACAATACCCATTTTACAAGGTGAGTATTCACAAAATGGTATTTTTGTGAATACTCACCTGTAAAATGGATATTATAAGTATGTCACACACCCCGCTTCAAAACATTAATTCTTACACTTGGGTTACTCCCACCAGCAGGTGGCGACATTGCAGAGAAGTCCTGAAAAACGAGCCCCTCCTGGTCTATACATACCTGGGACCTCCCACTTATTCCCCAGTATTCAAACAGCAGTAAAGACAAGGTACCAGGAAAAAAACCATTGGCAACCCTCAAAACTGTAAACAAAGCTTCACCCTATAAAGAATCCAGGATACAAAAAAAGGGCGGGTGAAGCGGGGAGTGTGACATACTTATAATACCCATTTTACAGGTGAGTATTCACAAAATTGTATTATTCTAAGTATGTCACACACCCCGCTTCAAAACATTAATTCTTACACTTGGGACATCCAAAAGCAGTGTCCACAAAGGGCGGGTATCCAACAAGGCCATAATGCAAAACTCAAACCACTGCAGCCTGCAGAACCTTGCGGCCAAACCAGCATCCGCTGAGGCCCGCACATCAACCTTGTAAAAACTTGGACAAGGTGTGAACAGAAGACCAAGTAGCAGCCTTACAAACTTGTTCAACACAAACCTGGTGCTGAAAGTCCCAACAGCACGAGTAGAATGAGCAGTGATACGAAAAGGGGGAACCTTCCCCTAGGCAGAACAGGCCCCAACAACCGCCTGACGAAACCATTTGCTAATGGAAGACTTAGCGGGAGCCAAAAACCCTTCCTAGGCCCAACAGGGCACCACGAAAAAGACAGTCTTACGAAAAGGAGATGTAGTAAACAAACAGTACTTCACACAGCGTACCACATCCAAACAGTGCAAACCCTCTCCTTGTCATTCCTAGGCTTAGGACACAAGGAAGGAAGAGCAATGTCCTGGTTAAGATGAAAAGCAGAGACCACCTAAGGAAAAAAGTCCGGTTTGAAGCGGGAAACCACTTTGCCCTGATGTCTCAAAATGAGTAGCCTGAACCGACAAGGCTGCCAACTCCGAAACGCGCCGAACCAAAGCGATGGCCACCAAAAAGGCAACCTTCTGAATCAGAGTAGAGAGAGCAATAACCTGCAAAGGCTCAAAGGAGGAGCCTGAAGAGCAGAGATAACCAAATTCAAATCCCAAACAGGGAGAAAAGGCCTCCTAGGAGGCCACAATGCGAGACCCCCTGGAAGAAAGTCTTGACCAAAGGAGGAAACGCAAAGGACTAATGAAAAACAGACAGACAAGGCAGCAACCTGCCCCATTAAAATACTCAGCTGAAGACCGGAGTCCAGCCCCGATTGAAGAAATTCCAAAATCCTGAAAACAGAAAAGACCAGACAGGGCAAAGATCTAGCCTCACTCCAATCAATATAAGATCTCCAAGTCCTATAATAGATGGTAGAAGAGGACCTCTTCCTGGCACTAATAAAAGTCTGAATAACAGATCCGAAGACCTGCCTCCCCTAAGATGGAGGTTTCAGCAGCCAGACCGTCACAGCCAGCGTTGATGAATTGGGGCAACGCAGATGACCCTGTGTGATAAGATCCAGCCGAAGAAGCAGATCGCACTGATCCACCACCAGACAAACGAAGTCTGCGAACCACACCCTCCTTGGCCACCTTGGGGCCATGAGAATGGCTTGAACCCCATCCAGGGCCAGCTTTCACAACACCTTGCCTAGCATGGGGGTCGGAGGAAACAGATAAAAGAACCCCAGGTCCCCCCCCAGCTCAGGGACATGGCATCCACCGCCAGAGCCAGAGGATCCTGAGAAAGCGACACGAATGTCGGAAGCTTGTAATTGTGACGAGAGGCAAACAGATCCACCTCTAGCGTCCCCACCAGAGACAAAACGACCGAAAAACCTAAGGTGGAAAAACCATTCCCCCCGGCGGAAAGAGCACCTGCTCAGGAAGTCCGTCTCCGTGTTTTCCAATCCTGAAATGTACACTGCTGAGATGCAAGGAACATGAGTCCCTGCCCAAGCTAGAATCAGAGACACCTCTCTGAGGACACGCAGCTGCCAGTCCCTCCCAGGCGATCGATTGTAAGCAACCGCTGACCGATCGACCGACCGACCGAACCAGAAAACAGCAAACCCTGTAAATGTTGCGTCAAGTGAGACAGAACCAACCTGATGGCTCTCAACTCCAGAACATTGATGGGCAAGTGGGCCTCCAGAGGACCCCACCTCCCCCGGAACCGAACGACCTTCCAGAAAACTCCCCATCCCGACAAACTGGCGTCCGTGGTGACAGTTTCCCAAAGAGGCAACAGAAAGGACCTGCCCCTCAAGAGAATGTCCGAGACCATCCGCCACAGGAGAGACTGCCGAACCCGGGGGGACATCCAAAAGGACCGATCCAACGACCGCGGTCGCCGGTCCCAAAACGCCGACAGATGAAACTGAAGCGTCCTCGTATGAAACGGAACAAAGGGAACTGCCTCAAAGGAAGCTACCAGCAACCCCACCAGTCTCATCCCTAGCCGGATGGACGGGCAAGGATTGGAAAGAAGAAGCTGCGCCAATCCCTGAACCAAGAGAACTTTGGCTAGAGGCTGAACAACTCTGTGTAGGCAGTAATCCAAGGTCATCCCCAAAAAGGGCACCACCCTGGTCGGAACGAGAGAGGACTTGGGATAGTAGATCACCCAGCCAAACCTCTCCAAAGTGGATACCACAGTCCCGGTGTCCACCTTCGCTTGACTGAAAAAAGAAGCCCTGATGAGAAGATCATCCAGACAGGGCACAATGCGAATCCCCTGAGCTCTGAGAAGGGCAATCATGCCCTCCAACACCTTGGTGAACACTCTTGGAGCCGAGGTAAGGACGAACGGAAGAGTCACAAATTGAAAATGCCGATCTTCCACCACGAAACGAAGAAACCTATGGTGAGCCGGAATACATGAATATGAAAATAGGCATCCCAGATGTCTATGAACGTCATGAAATCCCCCTGCCACAGAGAATTGATGGCAGAACGCAGAGGTTCCATGCAAAACCTCCGGGGAAGAATAAACACATTGAGGAACTTCAGATCCAGGATGGGACGAACCAACCCGTCCAACTCGGGCACGGTGGAGATTGGAATAATACCCGCGGCCCACCTCCGAAGGAGGGACCGGGCAGATGACTGCCATATCCTGAAAAAAAATAAATAAATCTTAGAAGGAGGTCGGGACTCAAACTCCAGCTTGTAAACCGGCCGACCCCACCTCCCGGATCCAACTGTCCGAGACCGCCAGGTCCCATACCCGGGAGAAGAGTCGCAACCGTCCCCCCCAACCGCAAGGGTGAGGGCGCCCCCTCATTGCTGAGCGGGCTTTGCAGCTGGTTTGGATTTGGCGCCCCAGGCGTGAACGGGACGGCCACGGCCTCTACCCCTGTTCCAGCTAGCACCCCTGGGGGCCAATCTAATTTCTCACCAAACAGGCGCCAACCCAAAAAGGGAAGAGCCGTAAGCGACCTTTTGGAATTAAACCAGCAGTCCATTGCCGCAACCACACAGAGCCGTAGCCCTGCCACACATCAACATAGCGTCATCCTGAGCGGCCAGGACAAACGAAACGAAGAACTCGCAACGCTTGAGGGCAAGAAATTCAACACAAGCAGAATCAAGATCCGCACATAAATCCGACAATGGACCTAACCGCCAACAACAAAAGTGCCGAAGCACAAACAGGTCTCAAACCGAACCCGCACAGACAAAACCATGGCGGGTCAGCTGGCCAATCCGGCGATCCTCGCCATACTTAAGAGTAGTCGTGAAAAGAGAAAGCAATACTGCCATATTGGATAGCCCCAAACCCGGAGCCTCAACCTCGGGAGGGGCAGACCAGCGCTTCTCCAAGTCCGCTAGAAAAGGATACTTCCTATCCCAACTAGGCGGAACACCAACGAGACGCGTAGGTTGCTCCCAATCCTTAAAGTGGACCAACACCCACGGGTGATCGGCCCGGGAATCTATAAGATTCCCGGGCCGATCACCTCCCTCCCCGCGGGACATCCGAGATCGGGATGTCCCGCGGGGTGAAACCCCCCCAAACCCCCCAAACTCCTCACCTTAGTTTCGGCGGCGGCCGGCCGCCGCCGCCTCCCTCGCGCCCCTCTAGTCGTGCGCGCGCCCGCGCCGGCCGTCTGTGAATGGCCGGCGCGGGCACGCGCGCGTCAACAGGGACGCGCGGGAGGCGGCGGCGGAGGAGCCGCTTGTCCGCGGCTTGTCCGTCGCCGCGGACAGAGGTGAGTTCGGGGGGTTCGGGGGGGTTTCACACAGCGGGGCACCCCGATCGGGGGTGCCCTACCGAAGTGGACCAAGACCCAGGATAGTCAAAATCCTGGGTGTTGGTCCACTTTAAGGACGACAGTCTCAAAATGTCGTTGACTGGGAAGCTCCAAGCGCAGCTTGGTCAACTCAAACAACTCGCCCTTTGGCGGAGGAACCGCCTCAGGAGGATCCAAATCCTCAAACATTTGAGCCAATATGGAAGGGGTGTCCGAAACAGTCCCCATGGCCTGGTCACCCTCAGCACCAAACAGCTGCTGGACCTCAGGATCGTCCAAATCCTCAATCAGCTCCCCTTCTTCAACCAGGGGGCAATCTGACCAATCCAATGCCTCAACAACCTCAACATCTGAGTCCGGCGGAGGCGGGGACAAGTGTTTCCGCTTAGCCGTAGCCTTCTGAGCAACCACAGCGGAAAACATCTTCGCGAGGCTAGCCAACCGGGCGCATACCTCGGATTGCGAATCCCCACCCATGACAACGTCACACGGGGTCCGGAACAGGCGAGGAGGAGACAGGGACGGCACGGGCGGTGAAGAGCCAGACACCGGGGTGCCGGACTGGCGCTCAATGTTCCACTGCACACATGGAATGCATATAAGAACATCATCCCCTGGGAGCGGAGCCCACAACCCCCGCACAGTCTGGGCTGCCCCGAAGGGCCGTTTCCGGTATCCTTGGTAGCCTCCATATGCTGAATTTATGGTCTTCGCCATGACCCAGGGATTTACGCATTAGGCGACCCGGGATGCCCCTTAATTTTTTTTTTTTTTTTATAATGGCCCTAAGGTGGGAGAATTAGCAAAATAACCAATATAGGGATAAAATTGGAATGGACAACCCCACTAGCCAGGTAGCTAAGACCGGGAGAGCCCTGCAGCGTGGGATCCCAGGATCTGAAAAGGGAAAAACAACTTCCAAACAAAACAGATCACATGAATACACATGTAAAAACAATACTATAACACCAAAAGGGTCAGCACAAACCCACATGGATCAGTATACAAGGGCATTACCGGTACATAAGTAAACATACACAATAACAACATATGGAAGGCTAGGGATGCCCCAAGGTATCCAGCAAAAAACGCCCATACACCCTGACGGCACCCTGACACAACCCCCACGCAAGGGGGCTACTGACCTACAAGCTGTAAAGGCCCCCCGGCCAAGAGCCACCTTAAAACGATAAAGGACCAGCCTACGCAAGTCAAAATGGCGGCCAGCCAAGAGAAGAGGAGAAGGGAGAAGAAGGGCGGGCCCAGCAAAAGCGCGGCAGACGCTGCGGCCCCGCCCCTCCCTCCAATCCTGGCACAGCGTGGGCCGCCCTCGACGCGGCCCCGCCCCTCTACACCACCAACGTAGCATGACACGGGAGCGGGCGCCAACGTAGACGGCGCCCGCACAGACAGGCAGGCGGGCCGGCGGCATTACACACGCCGCCCGGCCCCGCCCGCGCATCACCCTGGGAACGGGCGCCAAAGGAGACCGCGCCCTCACAGACAGGCAGGCGGGCCGGCGGCACTACACGCGCCCGGCCCCGCCCGCACATCACCCCGGGAATAGCCGCCCAAGGAGACGGCGCCCGCACAGACAGGCGGGCAGGCCGGCGGCACTACACACGCCGCCCGGCCCCGCCCGCGCATCACCCCGGGAACAGTCAGTAGCGGGACTCGGCGCCCGCAAACGAGCACCCCAGACCGGCGGCGCACACGCCGCCCGGCCCCGCCCCCGGAATAAAAACCACGGCAGACCAGGGAGGCACTGAGCCCCCGAGTGAATAAAGAGAAGCCAAACAAAGCGCGGGGCGGCGGCGACCACACACACACACACCGCCCGGCCCCACCAACACACAGCCACGTGTAGCAATCACCCAGGCATACAGACAAACCCCCCCCCCCCCTAGCAGCGCAGGGAGAAGGGACCAAGCAGAGAGGGGAAAGCCTAACCGGGACATGAGGGCAGGGGCATCCCAAATCCGGATCACCAACCGGATAACCGCATTGCCCCATAATATGGGGTCGAGCGGAGGAGCTAATCTCCTTGGCACCTTAAGTGTCGTCTACACTTTGCCCGGCCGACAGCCTAAGCTGGGAGGCTACCAATCAACAAGGGGCTAATCACAAAAAAGGCCGGGCAGAAATAGACCATGGGGGGGGGCGGGGTGTTACCCCGGCTACCTGCAAGCAGGAGACTTCTTTCTTCTGTCTTGTCGCCATCTTGCAGAGAAGAACATGGGGAATAAGTGGGAGGTCCCAGGTATGTATAGACCAGGAGGGGCTCGTTTTTCAGGACTTCTCTGCAATGTCGCCACCTGCTGGTGGGAGTAACCCAAGTGTAAGAATTAATGTATTCTAAGTATGTCACACACCCCGCTTCAAGAATCCATAACTTGTGGGTAATATCGTCCTGAAGAGGCGTTCCTGCAGAGATGATAGTAAAAGAAAGCCCCTCCCTGATCCATAAATACCTGGGACCTCCCACTCATCACCCAGTTTTCCATCTCTGCAAGACGGCGAGCAAGTCAGAAGATGATGGCTCCTCCTTGCACTGGGGGAGTTTCAGGTAGCCGGGGTAACTCCCGGCCTGTTTGTTGAATATTCCCGCTCGGCCTTCTTTACTGAGTAACCCCTTATATTATATGCCTCCTCAGTTTTGACTGCGGGCCCGAGCGAGGGTATGCTGGCACCTATGGTGCTTAGGAGCAGTGCTCCCCCCGTGAGACCCTAAAATAAGAGGGTAGGCGGTGGTCCCGGGTTGGTGATCCCGGTTTGGGATGCCCCATCCCTTGGTATTGCCCCTGGTGGGTCCCTCTTCAGTCCTCATCTTACTCATCTGTGGGGGTTGGGGGTCTCCTTCCTAGGGCCTGTAGTTTCCCGCTGCCCCTGGCACCTGTGTGGCTGCGGGTGTATTTTTTTTTTTGTGCTTGTGCTACTATTTGGGCGCCGCGACCGCCATGTCGGCCGGGGCGCCGGGTGCTTTGCTGCTTTACTTCACGTTATTGGGGGCGGGGCCGGCCGGCGCCGGTTCTCAGGGGGGTGAGTCCCGTTGGCGGCAGAGGGAGATGCGTCCTCGTCGGAGGGGGGGGGCGGGGCCGGGTTTTCGGCGCGTCGCCGCGGCTCCGCCCCTCCCTCCTCTCTGCTGCTGGCGCCATTGCGGAGCCTTGTCAGCTCCGTGCTGTTCAGGGAAGGGGGCGTTTTCTCTTTACTTCGCGCGCTCTGCGCCCTGGCCACGCCCCGGATTCCTTGCCTGCGTCTCCTCATGCTTGTGGTGGACTCCATCGTTCCCTGGGATCTGTGAGTGGCCCTGTGGGTCCTATTTATCATAGACTTTTTTATTGTCTTCTGGTCTTATATTTAAGGGGTTCCTTCTGTCTTTCAGGCGGAGTGTTCTATCAGGAGTGTCATCATTAGTAATTAGAGGGTTTCTCCCGGTCCTAGATTCCTGGGTTCTCTTAGTCTTAAATCCTCCCACTTGGGACATTAAAGGGGCATCCCGGGTTGCTTATTGGCGTAATTCCCTGGGTCATTGCGACTAATAAAGTTCACCTTATGGAGGCATCCCCGGATACTGGGGCAGGGGCCCCTTCGGGGCATCCCAAAAGGTGCATGTTGTGTGGTGCATCCATTACAGGGGATGATGTACTGCTTTGTATACCTTGTGCACAGCAAACTATTGCGCGGCAGTCCGGATCACAGGCTTCTGGATCAGCTCCGCCGGCCGAGTCATCTCAACCTCCCACCCTGACACGCGCTCCGTGTGACGTTGTCATGGGCAGGGATCTGCAAGTTGAGATGTGCGCCAGATTGGCCAACCTTGAGAAAATTGTTTCCAGGTCGGCCGCCCGTAAGGCCCCGGCCAAGAGGAAGCATTTGTCCCCGGCTTTGCCGGCTGATGACCTGGACGAGTTTAATAATCTGGATTGGTCTGATTATTCTGGGCTAGAGGAAGGTGAGGTTTCTGAGGGCTCAGAGGTTTCGGACGATGAACAGTCTGCGGGCGCTGATGAGGAGCTTAGTGAGTTAGGGAGATCCTCGGATTCTCCTCACGCGCTGGCGCTGATGTTGGAGGTTCTGAAGATTTCCCCTCCCGAGGTGGCGTCACAGCAGGAGGGTGAGTTGTTTGAGGAGTCCAGGCCGCGCTTGGAGTTTCCTTCACAACGGCACTTTCACAAGATCATTGATAAGGAATGGGACAGGCCGGCTAGGCTCCCTGGCATCCCTCAGGGGTGGGACAAGAAATACCCTTTCCCTTCGGAGGTGGTTAAGCGCTGGGTTTCCCCTCCCGAGGTCGATGCTCCGGTTCTGGGGTTGTCTAATTCCTCGGTTTTGAATAGGCCAGATTGCTCCTCCCTTAAGGATGGGGAGGATAAACGTATTGACCAAATGGCGTGTCATGGCTTTACTAGCGTTGGGTCAGCCATACGGCCTGTGTGCGCTTCTGAGCTTATGGTGTTGGCTGCCAGGTCTGTGGTCAGGGACTTGTTGACATCTTCCGGGCTTCGCCCTGGTAGTGCTGAGTTCCTTAGCCTCAAACGGTGTGAGTTGTTTTTGTCCTTTGTATTAACTGCCTTGGATGACACTTTGATGATGTGTGGTAGGGCATCGGCTTTGCTGGTGACTATTCGGCGGTCGGTCTGGCTGCGCCAGTGGGCGGCCGACTTCATGTCTAAAAAGTCTCTGACGGCTTTACCCTTTGTTGGGTTGAGGCTCTTTGGAGAAACATTGGACTCCGTCACCAAGGGCGGTAGGTTGCCTCAACGTAAAAAGCAGCGCCGTTCCTTTCGGGGGGCGCCTGCTTTTACATCTTCCTTTCGTGGGGCCAGATTTGGCAGAGGATCTGCGTCCCAATCTTCCAGAGGAGATTCCGGGAACAGGGGCAGGGGACGTGCCCGTTCTGGATACCATTGGGGTTCTAAGCCCAAGCCGGCTATTAAGCCGGCCCAGCAATGAGGGGGCGCCCTCACCCTTGCGGGTGGGGGGACGGCTGAGACACTTCTCCCGGATCTGGGATCAAGAAGTCTCGGACAGATGGATCCGGGAAGTGGTGTCTTCCGGTTACAAGCTAGAGTTCGAGCTCCGCCCCCCCTCCAGGTTCTTCAGGTCTCGGATGCCTTCGGAGCCTCTGGTGGCGCAGGGGCTCCTGGTGGCAGTAAAGAATCTTCTGGACATGGCTGTCATTTGCCCAGTGCCCCTCTCGGAGCAGGGCAGGGGCTTCTATTCCAATCTGTTCACGGTTCCCAAGAAGGACGGGTCGGTCCGTCCTATCTTGGATCTGAAGTTTCTCAACAGGTTTATTCGGCCGCGCAAATTCCGCATGGAAACGCTGCGCTCGGCCATTCACTCTCTTCGTCAGGAAGACTTTCTGACGTCCATAGACATCAAGGATGCTTATTTACACGTTCCGGTTTTTCCAGCACACCAGAGGTTTCTCAGGTTTGTGGTGGAGGATCGGCATTTTCAGTTTGTGGCTCTTCCTTTCGGTCTCACCTCAGCCCCTCGGGTTTTCACCAAGGTGCTAGCGGGGGTGATGGCTCTGCTCAGGGTTCAGGGTATCCGCATTGTGCCCTATCTGGACGATCTACTGATCATGGCCTCTTCTTTCAACCAAGCGGAGTTGGACACCGGAGTGGTGGTGTCCACTCTGGAGAGGTTCGGTTGGGTGATCAACCACCCCAAGTCTTCTCTTTCTCCGTCCAGAGTTGTGACCTTTCTGGGGATGTCTCTGGACACCTCGCAGGCCAGGGTGTTTCTGCCCCAGGCCAAGATTCTTTTGATTCAGGAGTTAGTTCAGCTTCTCTTGTTGGCCCGTCATCCGACCATCCGGCTAGGGATGAGGCTGGTGGGTTTAATGGTGGCCTCATTCGAGGCAGTTCCCTTTGCGCAGTTCCATACGAGGGCGCTTCAGCTGCATCTGCTGGCGGTTTGGGACAGGTCGCAGTCGTCATTGGACCGGTCCTTCCGGTTGACTCCCCGAGTTCGTCGTTCCCTACAATGGTGGCTGGGGTCTGTCAATCTGTCAAAAGGCAGATCCTTCCTGGCTCCATGTTGGGAAACGGTCACCACGGATGCCAGTCTGTCAGGTTGGGGGGGTGTTTGGAAGGACCTCCAGTTTCAGGGTCTGTGGAGTCCGCAGGAGGCTCACGAGCCCATCAATATTCTGGAGTTGAGAGCCATCAGGTTGGTTCTGTTTCGCTTGACTCATCAGTTGAGAGGTCTGCCAGTTCAGGTCCGGTCGGACAACAGGACGGCGGTTGCTTACATCAATCACCAAGGAGGGACTCGCAGCAGGAGTGCCCTCAGGGAAGTGTCTTTGATTCTGGACTGGGCCGAGGCCCACGTCCCGTGTATCTCAGCAGTCTACATTCCGGGGGTGGAGAACACGGAGGCGGACTTGCTGAGCCGGGCCTCCTCTCGTCAGGGGGAGTGGTCTCTCAGTCCCAGGGTGTTTCGTTCGATATGTCTCAGGTGGGGGGTCCCAGCGGTGGACCTCTTTGCCTCTCGTCACAATCACAAGCTTCCAGTCTTTGTGTCTCTCTCGCAGGATCCTCTGGCTCTGGCAGTGGATGCCATGTCTCTGACCTGGAGGGATCTAGGGTTCCTTTATCTGTTCCCTCCGTTTCCAATGCTAGCCAGAGTAGTGCGCAAACTGGCCTTGGAAGGCGCGTCGGCGATTCTGGTGGCCCCGAGGTGGCCAAGGCGCGTTTGGTTCGCAGATCTTGTAAGGCTGGCAGAGGATCACTTCGCCCTGCCTCTGCTGCCGGACCTGCTCACCCAGGGTCGGCTACGCTATCCCAATTTACCATCGCTGGCTTTGACGGCGTGGCTGCTGAATCCGCCATCTTGAGGGAAGAAGGTCTTTCTGACGCGGTGATTCAAACTCTTATCAGCGCCAGGAAGCGGTCTTCCTCTTCTGTTTACTACAGGACCTGGAGGTCCTATATTGATTGGTGTGAAGGTAGGTCCTTCTCTTGTCGAGAGTTCTCCATTCCTAGGATTCTGGAGTTTCTTCAACATGGTTTAGATCTGGGGCTCCAAATTAGTACCTTGAAGGGGCAGGTCTCTGCCCTGGCGGTGTTTTTCCAAAGGTCCTTTGCACTTCATCCTTTAGTCAGGACCTTTTTCCAAGGAGTCACGCATGTACGTCCGCCTAGGAAGCCCTTGGTTCCAGTTTGGGATTTGAACCTTGTTCTCTCTGCTCTTCAGGGTCCTCCGTTTGAGCCCTTGAATGAGGTTGCCTTGTCTTCGCTTACTCAAAAGGTGGCCTTTTTGGTGGCTATCACTTCGGTTAGGCGCGTTTCTGAGTTGGCAGCTTTATCCATTAAAGCTCCATACTTTGAGAAGCATCAGGACAAGGTTGTCTTTCGTTTCAAGCCGGATTTTCTTCCTAAGGTGGTCTCGGCTTTTCATCTAAATCAGGACATAGTTCTGCCTTCTCTATGCCCTAATCCTAGCAACGACAAGGAAAGGGCGTTGCATTCCTTGGATGTAGTCGTGTTGTGGAATATTATCTGGAGGTTACGTCTTCCTTTCGCAAGACGGACGCCTTTTTTGTGGTGCCCTCCGGGCCTAGGAAAGGTTTGGCTCCTGCCAAATCTTCCATTAGTAAATGGATTCGTCAGGCCATCATTGGGGCCTATTCTGCTAAGGGGAAGAGTCCCCCTTTTCGTGTTACTGCTCATTCTACTCGCGCAGTTGGTGCGTCCTGAGCTTTTCAGCACCAGGCTTCTGTTGAGCAAGTTTGTAAGGCCGCTACCTGGTCTTCTGTTCACACCTTTTCCAAGTTTTACAAGGTTGATGTTTGGGCGTCCGCGGATGCTGTCTTTGGACGCAAAGTTTTGCAAGCTGTAGTGGTTTGAAGTTGTGCATTGTTGCCTAGTTTTGGATCCCCGCCCTTGTTTTTGGACACTGCTATTGGATGTCCCACATGTTATGGATTCTTGAAGCGGGGTGTGTGACATACTTAGAATAATACCATTTTGTGAATACTCACCTTGTAAAATGGGTATTATAAGTATGTCACACACCCCGCTTCACCCGCCCTTTCTGTATTCGGGATCCTCTATTTTGTGAACTTTGCGTGGTTGCGTTTTATATTTGCCTCTTCCTGGTCCCTTACCTTCTGCTTCTTACTACCCTTCCCCACCTTCTCTACAGCATGGCGTCATCCCTTCCCCACCTTCTCTACAGCATGATGTCATCCCTTTCCCCCCTTCTCTACAGCATGATGTCATCCCTCCCCCACCTTCTCTACAGCATGACGTCATCCCTTCCCCCCCCTTCTCTACAGCATGGCGTCAGCCCTTCCCCCACCTTCGCTACGGCATGGCGTCATCACTTCCCCCCCTTCTCTACAGCATGGCGTCATCCCTTCCCCACCTTCTTTACAGCATGATGTCATCCCTTCCCCCCCTTCTCTACAGCATGGCGTCATCCCTTCCCCCCCTTCTCTACAGCATGATGTCATCCCTCCTCCACCTTCTTTACAGCATGATGTCATCCCTTCCCCACCTTCTCTACAGCATGGCGTCATCCCATCCCCACCTTCTCTACAGCATGGCGTTATCCCTTCCCTATCTTCTCTACATGGCGTCATCACTTCCCCTACCTTCTCTACGGCATGGCGTCATCCCTTCCCCACCTTCTCTACAGCATGGCGTCATCTCTACGGCATGGCGTCATCCCTTCCCCACCTTCTCTACAGCATGGCGTCATCCCTTCCCTATCTTCTCTACAGCATGGCGTTATCACTTTCCCCACCTTCTCTACGGCATGGCGTCATCCCTTCCCCACCTTCTCTACAGCATGGCGTCATCCCTTCCCCACCTTCTCTACGGCATGGCGTCATCCCTTCCCCACCTTCTCTACGGCATGGCGTCATCCCTTCCCCACCTTCTCTACGGCATGGCGTCATCCCTTCCCCACCTTCTCTACAGCATGGCGTCATCCCTTCCCCACCTTCTCTACAGCATGGCGTCATCCCTTCCCCACCTTCTCTACAGCATGATGTCATCCCTTCCCCCCCTTCTCTACAGCATGATGTCATCCCTCCCCCCCCTCCTTCTCTACAGCATGGCGTCAGCCCTTCCCCCACCTTCGCTACGGCATGGCGTTATCCCTTCCCCACCTTCGCTACAGCATGGCGTCATCCCTTCCGCATCTTCTCTACAGCATGGTGTCATCCCTTCCCCCCCTTCTCTACAGCATGGCGTCAGCCCTTCCCCCACCTTCTCTACGGCATGGCGTCATCCCTTCCCCACCTTCTCTACAGCATGATGTCATCCCTTTCCCCCCCCCCTTCTCTACAGCATGGCGTCAGCCCTTCCCCCACCTTCGCTACGGCATGGCGTCATCCCTTCCCCATCTTCTCTACAGCATGGTGTCATCCCTTCCCCCCCCTTCTCTACAGCATGGCGTTATCCCTTCCCCACCTTCTCTACAGCATGATGTCATCCCTTCCCCTCCTTCTCTACAGCATGGTGTCATCCCTTCCCCCCCCTTCTCTACAGCATGGCGTCAGCCCTTCCCCCACCTTCTCTACGGCATGGCGTCATCCCTTCCCCACCTTCTCTACAGCATGGCGTCATCCCTTCCCCACCTTCTCTACAGCATGGCGTCATCCCTTCCCCACCTTCTCTACAGCATGGCGTCATCCCTTCCCCACCTTCTCTACAGCATGGCATCATCCCTTCCCCACCTTCTCTACAGCATGGCGTCATCCCTTCCCCACCTTCTCTACAGCATGGCATCATCACTTCCCCCCCTTCTCTACAGCATGGCGTCATCATTTCCCCCACCTTCTCTACAGCATGGCGTTATCACTTCCCCCACCTTCTCTACAGCATGGCGTCAGCCCTTCCCCCACCTTCTCTACAGCATGATGTCATCCCTCCTCCACCTTCTTTACAGCATGATGTCATCCCTTCCCCCCTTCTCTACAGCATGGCGTCATCCCTTCCCCACCTTCTCTACAGCATGGCGTCATCCCTTCCCCACCTTCTCTACAGCATGGCGTCATCCCTTCCCCACCTTCTCTACAGCATGGCGTCATCCCTTACCCACCTTCTATACAGCATGACGTCATCCCATCCCCACCTTCTCTACAGCATGGCGTTATCCCTTCCCCACCTTCTCTACAGCATGGCGTCATCCCTTCCCTATCTTCTCTACAGCATGGCAGCATCACTTCCCCCACCTTCTCTACAGCATGGCGTCATCACTTCCCCCACCTTCTCTACAGCATGGCGTCATCCCTTCCCCACCTTCTCTACAGCATGGCATCATCCATTCCCTATCTTCTCTACAGCATGGCGTCATCCATTCCCCCACCTTCTCTACAGCATGGCGTTATCCCTTCCCCCACCTTCTCTACAGCATGGCGTCATCCCTCCTCCACCTTCTCTACAGCATGGCAGCATCACTTCCTCACCTTCTCTACAGCATGGCGTCAGCCCTTCCCCCACCTTCTCTACAGCATGGTGTCAGCCCTTCCCCACATTCTCTACAGCATGGCGTTATCCCTCCCTCCTTCTCTACAGCATGTCGTCGCCCTTTCCCCCCTCTTCTCTACGACATGGCGTTGCCCCTTCCCACCCTCCTCTACAGCATGGGTTGGCCCTTACCACCTCTCTATGGCGTGGCGTCGCCCCTTCCCCCTCTTCTCTATGGCATTTTCGCTACGTTGCACCTTATCGCCTCTCTGCAGCATGGCGTCGCCCCTTCCTACCCTCTCAACAGCATGGTTTCAGCCCTTCCCTACGTCATTTCCTCGCTCCTCACCCGTCTCTACATCATGGCCTCTCCCATCCCCCCCTCTCTATGGCATGGGCTCGCACCCCTCCACCCCACTTCTTTACAGAATGACCTTGCCCCCTTCCCCCTTTCTCTATGGCATGGCCTCACCCATCCCCCCCTTCTTTCAGGCATGGCCCTCCCCTTCCCACCCCCTTCTCTCTAAAGCATGGCGTTGCCATCCTTGAACCACAGCATCGCCCCTTCTTCCGCCCTCTATGGCATGGGGTCATCCCTTTCCCCCCCTTCTTCACAGCATGGGTTGCCCCTAACCTCCTCTCTACGTCATGGTGTTGCCCCTTCCCCAGGTAATTTCCTCGCTCCTACCCCTTCTCTACCTAATGGCCTCACACATCCCCCACCCTTTACAGCATGGTCTTGCCCCTTTCCCCTTTCCTATGGCATGGCCTCACCCATACCCCCTTTCTTTTAGACATGGCCCTGCCCCTTCCACCCCCCCCTCTACATAATGGCGTTGCCACCCCCTCCCCACCACAGCATGGCGCTGCCTGTTCCCTCACTGGCAGTGTGAGCAGTAAAGCTTTGTGAATGGTCATCAGACGCCCCTCCCACTTACATTCTTTTTGGCGGTGGGGGCGACGGTGACGGGGGTGATGGCTTCTGCTGAGGGGGCGGAGACTTTCACAGGCACAGATTCTGCAAACACACAAAGTGAGATGATGAAGACTCCGCCCACTGTGACACAATAACAACATGCGGAGATCCCGCCCCCACATCTTACCATCCTCCAGGGGGGCCGGGAACGGCTCACTGTCACGGGGGGGCGTCCGAGCTGCAAAAAAGCAAGTAACACTGTCAGTGGGTGAGCCAATACCACAGGAGGGGCGCGGCAGAGGGCGCAGCCCAGAGAGGGGCACAGGCAGAGGGCGCAGCCCAGAGAGGGGGCAGGCAGAGGGCACAGCCCAGAGAGGGGCGCAGCCCAGAGAGGGGCACAGGCAGAGGGCGCAGCCCAGAGAGGGGCGCAGGCAGAGGGCGCAGCCCAGAGGGGGGAGCAGGCAGAGGGCGCAGCCCAGAGAGGGGCACAGGCAGAGGGCGCAGCCCAGAGAGGGGGCAGGCAGAGGGCACAGCCCAGAGAGGGGCGCAGGCAGAGGGCGCAGCCCAGAGAGGGGCGTAATACTCACAGATGGCATTCTTGGGTTGGAAGATCTCATTGTATTGCTCCGCATTTTGGATCTCTGCTTGGGATTCGCGCTCGTCGTCATCGCTGGTGGGGCTCACCCTGGGGGAGGGGCGTGTCATCAGCAGATTCTAACAAGCATGGGGTGTGGGGGGAAAGGACGGGCGGGGTGTGGGGGGAAAGGACGGGCGGGGTGTGGGGGGAAAGGACGGGCGGGGTGTGGGGGGAAAGGACGGGCGGGGTGTGGGGGGACAGGGAGGGCGGGGTGTGGGGGGACAGGGAGGGCGGGGTGTGGGGACATTACCTCTTTGGCTTGCTGCAGGTGGTGGTCGGCCTCTCGTAGTTCCGTCGTAGGGAGGACACAGTGGGCGTGGCCAGGCTGATGGGCGTTTCCACTGGCGGGGGTCCCTGGGAGCCCGACCCAGTCATCTTAACTCGGCTTAAATCCACCACAAACGACGAGACGTTTGTCTGGGCGATCGAGACGCCAATCTGCACGAGCCAATCACAGAGCCTGGAATGGTGACATCACATCTGCAGCCAGCCTCAGACTGGCCAAAACTCCCGCCTCATCACCCCAACCCAAATATGGACACGCCTCCTCCCCTCATCACAACACCCTCCAATATGGACACGCCTCCTCCAATCATCACAACACCCTCCAATATGGACACGCCTCCTCCAATCATCACAACACCCTCCAATATGGACACGCCTCCTCCCATCATCACAACACCCTCACATATGGACACGCCTCCTCTCCTCATCACAACACCCTCCAATATGGACACGCCTCCTCTACTCATCACAACACCCTCCCCAATATGGACACGCCTCCTCCAATCATCACAACACCCTCCAATATGGACACGCCTCCTCCCCTCATCACAACACCCTCCAATATGGACACGCCTCCTCCCCTCATCACAACACCCTCCAATATGGACACGCCTCCTCCCCTCATCACAACACCCTCCAATATGGACACGCCTCCTCCCCTCATCACAACACCCTCCAATATGGACACGCCTCCTCCCATCATCACAACACCCTCCAATATGGACACGCCTCCTCTCCTCATCACAACACCCCCCCAATATGGACACGCCTCCTCTCCTCATCACAACACCCTCCAATATGGACACGCCTCCTCCAATCATCACAACACCCTCCAATATGGACACGCCTCCTCTCCTCATCACAACACCCTCCAATATGGACACGCCTCCTCCCCTCATCACAACACCCTTCAATATGGACACGCCTCCTCTCCTCATCACAACACCCTCCAATATGGACACGCCTCCTCCCCTCATCACAACACCCTCCAATATGGACACGCCTCCTCTCCTCATCACAACACCCTCCAATATGGACACGCCTCCTCCCCTCATCACAACACCCTCCAATATGGACACGCCTCCTCTCCTCATCACAACACCCTCCAATATGGACACGCCTCCTCCCCTCATCACAACACCCTCCAATATGGACACGCCTCCTCTCCTCATCACAACACCCTCTAATATGGACACGCCTCCTCCCCTCATCTCAACACCCTCCAATATGGACACGCCTCCTCCCCTCATCTCAACACCCTCCAATATGGACACGCCTCCTCCCCTCATCACAACACCCTCCAATATGGACACGCCTCCTCCAATCATCACAACACCCTCCAATATGGACACGCCTCCTCCCCTCATCACAACACCCTCCAATATGGACACGCCTCCTCCCCTCATCACAACACCCTCCAATATGGACACGCCTCCTCTCCTCATCACAACACCCCCCCAATATGGACACGCCTCCTCTCCTCATCACAACACTCTCCAATATGGACACGCCTCCTCCCATCATCACAACACCCTCCAATATGGACACGCCTCCTCTCCTCATCACAACACCCTCCAATATGGACACGCCTCCTCCCCTCATCACAACACCCTCCAATATGGACACGCCTCCTCTCCTCATCACAACACCCTCCAATATGGACACGCCTCCTCCCCTCATCACAACACCCTCCCCAATATGGACACGCCTCCTCCCCTCATCACAACACCCTCCAATATGGACACGCCTCCTCCCCTCATCACAACACCCTCCAATATGGACACGCCTCCTCTCCTCATCACAACACCCTCCAATATGGACACGCCTCCTCTCCTCATCACAACACCCTCCAATATGGACACGCCTCCTCTCCTCATCACAACACCCTCCAATATGGACACGCCTCCTCTCCTCATCACAACACCCTCCAATATGGACACGCCTCCTCTCCTCATCACAACACCCTCCAATATGGACACGCCTCCTCTCCTCATCACAACACCCTCCAATATGGACACGCCTCCTCTCCTCATCACAACACCCTCCAATATGGACACGCCTCCTCTCCTCATCACAACACCCTCCAATATGGACACGCCTTCTCTCGTCATCACAACACCCTCCAATATGGACACGCCTCCTCTCCTCATCACAACACCCTCCAATATGGACACGCCTCCTCCCCTCATCACAACATCCTCCAATATGGACACGCCTCCTCTCCTCATCACACACCCTCCAATATGGACACGCCTCCTCTCCTCATCACACACCCTCCAATATGGACACGCCTCCTCCCCTCATCACAACACCCTCCAATATGGACACGCCTCCTCCCCTCATCACAACATCCTCCAATATGGACACGCCTCCTCTCCTCATCACAACACCCTCCAATATGGACACGCCTCCTCTCCTCATCACAACACCCTCCAATATGGACACGCCTTCTCTCCTCATCACAACACCCCCCAACATGGACACGCCTCCTCCCATCATCACACAACCCCATAATATAGACACCTCCCCCTATCATCACCCCCCAACATGGACACGCCCCTCACTTACCAGCTGGCTGTTGCAGATGGAGAGGTCGGACACTTTGCCCCACGGCACAGAGACGGTGTCGAAGCATCGCTCGGGCTCCCAGCCGTAGACTCGCAGCGCGTCCCTTCCCCCAGCGAAGAGGCAGCTGCCATCGCTACTGAACAGGATGCTCCTGCAGGACAGACAGTCACATGACCCCAGGGCTCATGATTGGCCCGCTACAGACACTCCCCTTCTCCAGGGTGACTGCGGGTAGGAACAATGACGGCTCCTACCCACAATCCCTTGCTGCTCACCTGAAAGGCGTTGCCTCTCCTTCTAAGCGGCCAACCAGGTGGAACTTCTCCAGGTCCCAGAAGCGAACCGTCCTGCAATACAGACAAAAGGGGCGGGGTCATGTGACTACCTTAACAGAGAGGGAAAAAACAAAGCCCCGCCCCCTCACCTGTCTGCACTCGCCGATGCCAGTAAGTACTCGTTGGGGTGAAACTCCACGATCTGGACGGGACCGCTGTGCTCCGCGAATTCCGCCATCATCTTCCCGGCGCTCAGATCCCAGAGCTGCGGAGACAGAGGAACTAAGCTCCGCCCCTGTTGCTCACACCCACTCCTACCATTCCCGCCACCTACCTTCACTGTGTGGTCATCAGACGAGGACGCCAGCCACTTGCCATCGGGGCTAAATCGCAGGCAGCGCACGGCTTGTGTGTGACCCTGAGAAAAGACCAGAGGGTCAGGCCGGGCAACATGCAGCACCCCGTCCCCCCCCCCGTACACCCTGCGCCGCACTCACCTTATAGCGGAAAACACAGCCCTTCCTGCGCACGTCCCAAAGCTGCCGAGAGACAAGAGGCGGAGTTAAGGGTTAGGTAGGTCATCCCCAGGCTCCTCCCATCAGCACAGGCCGATCAGAGAGCTATGATTGATCTGTACTGGTGGGAGGAGTCAGAGTGTTACTGGTCCTAGCTCCTCCCAACACAATAGACCAAAGAGCTTGTGACTGCTCCCCTAGCTCCTCCCAATCTTAGAGATATGACTGACTCCTCCCATCAGCAGAGCCCATACAGCCTGTTACTGGTCCTAGCTCCTCCCAACAAAATAGATTAACCAAAGAATACAGACTAGACAGCTAGGATTGACTCCTCCCACCAGCACAGCCTGTTACTGGTCCTAGCTCCTCCCATCACAAAAGACCAGAGACCTTGTGACTGCTCCTCCAATAGGTACAGACTAGAGAACTATGATTGACCCCTCCCATCAGTACTGGTCCTAGCTCCTCCCATCACAACAGACCAACCAGAGAGTGGCTGACTGCCCTCATAGGTACTGACTAGAGGGCTACAACTGACTCCTCCCATCAGCACAGGCCAGAAAGCCTAATACTGGCCCTAGCTTCTCCCATCACAATAGGCCAACCAAGGAGCTTGTGACTGTCCCCTAGCTCCTCCCAATCAGAGATATGACCGACTCCTCCCATCAGCAGAGCCCATACAGCCTGTAATGGGTCCTAGCTCCTCCCATCAGAACAGGCCAGAAAACCTAATACTGGCCCTAGCTCCTCCCATCACAATAGGCCAACCAAGGAGCTTGTGACTGTCCCCCAGCTCCTCCCATCAGAACAGGCCACACAGCCGGTTACTGGTCCTAGCTCCTCCCATAACAATAGACCAACCAAAGAGCATGTGACTGCCTCCCCAGCTCCTCCCATCAGAACAGGCCACACAGCCGGTTACTGGTCCTAGCTCCTCCCATCACAATAGACCAACCAAAGAGCATGTGACTGCCTCCCCAGCTCCTCCCATCAGAACAGGCCACACAGCCGGTTACTGGTCCTAGCTCCTCCCATAACAATAGACCAACCAAAGAGCTTGTGACTGCCCCCTAGCTCCTCCCATAAGAACAGGCCACACAGCCGGTTACTGGTCCTAGCTCCTCCCATAACAATAGACCAACCAAAGAGCATGTGACTGCCTCCCCAGCTCCTCCCATCAGAACAGGCCACACAGCCGGTTGCTGGCCCTAGCTCCTCCCATAACAATAGACCAAAGAGCATGTGACTGCTCCCCAAGCTCCTCCCATCAGAACAGGCCACACAGACGGTTATTGGTTCTAGCTCCTCCCATAACAACAGACCAACCAAAGAGCATGTGACTGCCTCCCCAGCTCCTCCCATCATGCCAGGTCTTCAGTATAGGGTGGGGTCCTACCTTAATGTTTGTGTCCAGGGAGCCGGACGCCACAAAGTCCCCGTACGGATGGAAATCCAGACTGCAAACGTTTGTCTTGTGACCCATCAGCGTCCTCTGTACTGTGCGGAGACAACAGGGTCACTACAGGCCGCCATGCACATTATCCAGGCATGACTAATCCATCTCAGGCTGCTCCATACACACACCCACCTGAGATACACAGGCATGACTAATCCATCTCAGGCTGCCCCATACACACACCCACCTGAGATACACAGGCATGACTAATCCATCTCAGGCTGCCCCATACACACACCCACCTGAGATACACAGGCATGACTAATCCATCTCAGGATGCTCCATACACACACCCACCTGAGATACACAGGCATGACTAATCCATCTCAGGATGCCCCATACACACACCCACCTGAGATACACAGGCATGACTAATCCATCTCAGGATGCCCCATACACACACACACACCTGAGTGACACAGGCATGACTAATCCATCTCAGGCTGCTCCATACACACACCCACCTGAGATACACAGGCATGACTAATCCATCTCAGGCTGCTCCATACACACACCCACCTGAGCTACACAGGCATGACTAATCCATCTCAGGATGCCCCATACACACACCCACCTGAGATACACAGGCATGACTAATCCATCTCAGGATGCCCCATACACACACCCACCTGAGATACACAGGCATGACTAATCCATCTCAGGCTGCTCCATACACACACCCACCTGAGCTACACAGGCATGACTAATCCATCTCAGGCTGCTCCATACACACACCCACCTGAGATACACAGGCATGACTAATCCATCTCAGGATGCCCCATACACACACCCACCTGAGATACACAGGCATGACTAATCCATCTCAGGCTGCTCCATACACACACCCACCTGAGATACACAGGCATGACTAATCCATCTCAGGATGCTCCATACACACACCCACCTGAGATACACAGGCATGACTAATCCATCTCAGGCTGCCCCATACACACACCCACCTGAGATACACAGGCATGACTAATCCATCTCAGGATGCCCCATACACACACCCACCTGAGATACACAGGCATGACTAATCCATCTCAGGATGCTCCATACACACACCCACCTGAGATACACAGGCATGACTAATCCATCTCAGGCTGCCCCATACACACACCCACCTGAGATACACAGGCATGACTAATCCATCTCAGGATGCCCCATACACACACCCACCTGAGATACACAGGCATGACTAATCCATCTCAGGCTGCCCATACACACACCCACCTGAGATACACAGGCATGACTAATCCATCTCAGGATGCCCCATACACACACCCACCTGAGATACACAGGCATGACTAATCCATCTCAGGATGCTCCATACACACACCCACCTGAGATACACAGGCATGACTAATCCATCTCAGGCTGCTCCATACACACACCCACCTGAGCTACACAGACATGACTAATCCATCTCAGGCTGCCCCATACACACACCCACCTGAGATACACAGGCATGACTAATCCATCTCAGGCTGCTCCATACACACACCCACCTGAGCTACACAGACATGACTAATCCATCTCAGGCTGCCCCATACACACACCCACCTGAGATACACAGGCATGACTAATCCATATCAGGCTGCTCCATACACACACCCACCTGAGATACACAGGTATGACTAATCCATCTCAGGCTGCCCCATACACACACCTGAGTGACACAGGCATGACTAATCCATCTCAGGCTGCCCCATACACACACCCACCTGAGCTACACAGGCATGACTAATCCATCTCAGGCTGCTCCATACACACACCCACCTGAGATACACAGGCATGACTAATCTATCTCAGGCTGCCCCATACACACACACACACACACACACACCTGAGTGACACAGGCATGACTAATCCATCTCAGGCTGCCCCATACACACACCCACCTGAGCGACACAGGCATGACTAATCCATCTCAGGGTGCCCCATACACACACCCACCTGAGCTACACAGACATGACTAATCCATCTCAGGCTGCCCATACACACACCCACCTGAGATACACAGGCATGACTAATCCATCTCAGGCTGCCCATACACACACCCACCTGAGATACACAGGCATGACTAATCCATCTCTGATTGCCCCATACACACACGCACCTGAGATACACAGGCATGACTAATCCATCTCAGGATGCCCCATACACACCCACCTGAGATACACAGGCATGACTAATCCATCTCAGGATGCCCCATACACACACACCCACCTGAGCTACACAGGCATGACTAATCCATCTCAGGCTGCCCCATACACACACCCACCTGAGCTACACAGGCATGACTAATCCATCTCAGGCTGCTCCATACACACACCCACCTGAGATACACAGGCATGACTAATCCATCTCAGGCTGCCCCATACACACACACACCTGAGATACACAGGCATGACTAATCTATCTCAGGCTGCCCCATACACACACCCACCTGAGATACACAGGTATGACTAATCCATCTCAGGCTGCTCCATACACACACACACCTGAGATACACAGGCATGACTAATCTATCTCAGGCTGCCCCATACACACACCCACCTGAGATACACAGGTATGACTAATCCATCTCAGGCTGCCCCATACACACACCCACCTGAGATACACAGGCATGACTAATCCATCTCAGGCTGCCCCATACACACACCCACCTGAGATACACAGGCATGACTAATCCATCTCAGGCTGCCCATACACACACCCACCTGAGATACACAGGCATGACTAATCCATCTCTGATTGCCCCATACACACACGCACCTGAGATACACAGGCATGACTAATCCATCTCAGGATGCCCCATACACACCCACCTGAGATACACAGGCATGACTAATCCATCTCAGGATGCCCCATACACACACCCACCTGAGATACACAGGCATGACTAATCCATCTCAGGATGCTCCATACACACACCCACCTGAGCTACACAGGCATGACTAATCCATCTCAGGCTGCCCCATACACACACCCACCTGAGATACACAGGCATGACTAATCCATCTCAGGCTGCCCCATACACACACCCACCTGAGATACACAGGCATGACTAATCCATCTCAGGCTGCCCCATACACACACCCACCTGAGATACACAGGCATGACTAATCCATCTCAGGCTGCCCATACACACACCCACCTGAGATACACAGGCATGACTAATCCATCTCTGATTGCCCCATACACACACGCACCTGAGATACACAGGCATGACTAATCCATCTCTGATTGCCCCATACACACACGCACCTGAGATACACAGGCATGACTAATCCATCTCAGGATGCCCCATACACACCCACCTGAGATACACAGGCATGACTAATCCATCTCAGGGTGCCCCATACACACACCCACCTGAGCTACACAGACATGACTAATCCATCTCAGGCTGCCCATACACACACCCACCTGAGATACACAGGCATGACTAATCCATCTCAGGCTGCCCATACACACACCCACCTGAGATACACAGGCATGACTAATCCATCTCTGATTGCCCCATACACACACGCACCTGAGATACACAGGCATGACTAATCCATCTCAGGATGCCCCATACACACACCCACCTGAGCTACACAGGCATGACTAATCCATCTCAGGATGCCCCATACACACACCCACCTGAGACACACAGGCATGACTAATCCATCTCAGGTTCCCCCATACACACACACACCTGAGACACACAAGCATGACTAATCCATCTCAGGATGCCCCATACACACACCCACCTGAGATACACAGGCATGACTAATCCATCTCAGGATGCCCCATACACACACACACCTGAGACACACTAGCATTACTAATCCATCTCAGGATGCCCCATACACACACCCACCTGAGACACACAGGCATGACTAATCCATCTCAGATTGCCCCATACACACACCCACCTGAGCGATCTCAAATTGCAACCTCAACCTTGGCAATCCAGGTAGCACTAACCAATCGCTTGGTCTTGCCTAGGCTGGGGTGTGCCTGGCCGCCATCAGGCAGCAGGTGACTCTTACTTTTGGCCTCCTCCATATTCCAGACCCGCAGGGACCCCGACTGTGATCCGGCCACAATCAGCTTCTCTGAGGGACTAAAGCGCACGCTCTCCACCGGTGACGAGTGACCTGTCAGACTCTGCCACATGCAAAAAAAGGAGGAGATAATGAAATACCAAAGAGAGGGGAGGAGGAGCCAGAGAGACAGGTGGTAAGATAGAGGGGGAGGAGCCAGAGAGACAGGTGGCGAGATAGAAGGGGAGGAGCCAGAGAGACAGGTGGGGAGATAGAAGGGGGGAGGAGCCAGAGATACAGGTGGGGAGATAGAAGGGGAGGAGCCAGAGAGACAGACAGGTGGGGAGATAGAAGGGGAGGAGCCAGAGAGACCGGTGGGGAGATAGAAGGGGAGGAGCCATAGAGACAGGTGGGGAGATAGAATGGGAGGAGCCATAGAGACAGGTGGGGAGATAGAAGGGGAGCAGCCAGAGAGACAGGTGGGGAGATAGAAGGGGAGGAGCCAGAGAGACAGGTGGGGAGATAGAAGGGGAGGAGCCAGAGAGACAGGGGAAGAGATAGAGGGGGAGGAGCCAGAGAGACAGGGGAAGAGATAGAGGGGGAGGAGCCAGAGAGACAGGTGGGAACGTAGAGGGGGAGGAGCCAGGGAGATGGGTGTGTGGAAAAGTCAGAAAGAGGGGAGGAGCCCTGAGAGACAGATAGTTTGCTGACCATGATGCAGTTGGGTTTGCTGACACTCCACAGGTTGACGCGGCAATCTTCTCCGCCAGTGGCGAGCAGGCGTCCAGAGCTCTTGCCTAGGGCGGTGGTGGTGACGGTGGAGGCGTGGGCGACCATCTCCTCTGTGGGGGGGGGACAGGCTGGTGAGATGTGTTTGGGGGGGGGGAGACACATGATAGGGGGGGGGGGGAGACACATGATAGGGGGGGGGGGGTACTTACGCAGTTTCCAGGCGGTTTTGGTGCCTCCCGGGGCCGCCATGTTGTTGTAGAGTGAGGACGGAGGCCACTGGTCCGCTTTCGCCTCGATCACATATAGAATCTGCCTGAGAAAAGAAGAAAAGTCAGAGAGACATTCCAGACCACCATAAGGTGGTAAAAATAAAAGAGGCGTGGTTATTTGTGGCTCCTCCTATAACAAGCTAAACATGCCTGGAGCCCTAATCCAGCTCTGCTCACCGGTTCTGGTTCAGGCTCCCCGGCAATATGGCGGCTGCCAGGTGTTCATGGTGACAGCGGGGCTCTCAGGAGACAGCCGCCATATTGCCGCTTCCAAACTGATCGGCCAGACGATTCACACACATACACGGTACAATCTGATCTCCCGTACACAAAGCTCACCGCAATACCCGCTCCTCTGCCGGTTACCGGGGGGACGCGTCACGTGACAGCCAGCCTCGCTCTCATTCGCAGGTCCCTGACAACCAGCATCAAAACAAACTTCAGTCTCCGCCCACAACGGCCTCGGCATGCGTCATGACGTCACGCGTCTGCGCTGAGAACGCTTGTGGGAGACCCGTCAATGAGTTTGAATAGGCGGGGCTTGTGGTTGCCTTGGCATCAGAGCCGAAGCGAGACATCTTTCTTACTGGCAGCCTCGGTTAGTGCAAACGCCGCGCTCCGATTGGCTGCCTGTAGCGCTGAGCTCCCATTGGCTGCCTGTAGCACTGAGCTCCCATTGGCTGCTGAATCCTGGCGCACGTCCGTACCTGACGCTGCGCTTCCAGACTTTCCCTGCAGAGGGCGATAGTGGGTCACATCTGTACAGCAGCTGGCAGGTGTGTTACCCTGAATAAGAGCCTATCTTGTATGTTTCCCCAACCTATACATACAGATTGCCCACATTAATCCGGACCTTAACCCTGAATAAGAGCCTATCTTATATGTTTCCCACACCCTGTACATACAGATTGCCCACATTAATCCGGACCTTCCCCCTGAATAAGAACCTATCTTATATGTTTCTTCCACCCTGTACATACAGATTGCTCACATTACTCCGGACCTTCCCCCTGAATAAGAGCCTATCTTATATGTTTCCCCAACCTATACATACAGATTGCCCACATTAATCCGGACCTTAACCCTGAATAAGAGCCTATCTTATATGTTTCCCACACCCTGTACATACAGATTGCCCACATTAATCCGGACCTTCCCCCTGAATAAGAGCCTATCTTATATGTTTCCTCCACCCTGTACATACAGATTGCTCACATTACTCCGGACCTTCACCCTGAATAAGAGCCTATCTTGTATGTTTCCCACACCCTGTACATACAGATTGCTCACATTAATCCGGGACCTTTACCCTGAATAAGAGCCTATCTTATATGTTTCCCACACCCTATACATACAGATTGCTCACATTAATCCGGACCCTCACCCTGAATAAGAGCCTATCTTATATGTTTCCCACACCCTGTACATACAGATTGCCCCCATTAATCCGGACCTTCACCCTGAATAAGAGTCTATCTTATATGTTTCCCCAACCTATACATACAGATTTCCCACAATAATCCGGACCCTCACCCTGAATAAGAGCCTATCTTATATGTTTCCCCAACCTATACATACAGATTGCCCACATTAATCCGGACCCTCACCCTGAATAAGAGCCTATCTTATATGTTTCCTCCACCCTGTACATACAGATTGCTCACATTACTCCGGACCTTCACCCTGAATAAGAGCCTATCTTGTATGTTTCCCACACCCTGTACATACAGATTGCTCACATTAATCCGGGACCTTTACCCTGAATAAGAGCCTATCTTATATGTTTCCCACACCCTATACATACAGATTGCTCACATTAATCCGGACCCTCACCCTGAATAAGAGCCTATCTTATATGTTTCCCACACCCTGTACATACAGATTGCCCCCATTAATCCGGACCTTCACCCTGAATAAGAGTCTATCTTATATGTTTCCCCAACCTATACATACAGATTTCCCACAATAATCCGGACCCTCACCCTGAATAAGAGCCTATCTTATATGTTTCCCCAACCTATACATACAGATTGCCCACATTAATCCGGACCCTCACCCTGAATAAGAGCCTATCTTATATGTTTCCCCCACCCTTTACATACAGATTGCCCACATTAATCCGGACCTTCACCCTGAATAAGAGCCTATCTTGTATGTTTCCCCAAGCTATACATACAGATTGCCCAAATTAATCCGGACCCTCACCCTGAATAAGAGCCTATCTTATATGTTTCCCACACCCTGTACATACAGATTGCCCACATTAATCCGGACCTTCACCCTGAATAAGAGTCTATCTTATATGTTTCCCACACCCTGTACATACAGATTGCCCACATTAATCCGGACCTTCACCCTGAATAAGAGTCTATCTTATATGTTTCCCACACCCTGTACATACAGATTGCCCACATTAATCCGGACCTTCACCCTGAATAAGAGTCTATCTTATATGTTTCCCCCCACCCTGTACATACAGATTGCTCACATTAAAAATCATCCTACCTGCATCTACTACATGTTATGAGCCTTTAAACATCCAAGAATTATGTCTGAAGAAGAAGCTTGAACAGCTTTGAAAGCTTGCATTTTTAATCTTATTGAGTTAGCCAATAAATGGTATTACCTTAACCTTGGATTTCCTGCTTACATCGATGGCTAACACGGTACAACAACTTACTGATATTTGAACCACAGCAATTTTACTAATGAGCTGTATGTGCACTGAAGAAGCGGCATTCGCCGCGAAACGCGTCTAAAAAATAAACCAATACTTGCTACAAACTTCTTGCTACAGACTGTTTATGACCCGCTACTGGTTGATCATTTGCACGTGTTCCATTTATAGTGAACATTTTCTGTTAATAGATTATTGTTTGCATTTGCTTGTTTCTCATGACATGTGCACACTATGCTAAAATTTACATAATTCAGGGACATTCTCATAAGATCTGCACAAAACCCCCACACATAGGTCCTTTTCCCTCCCCGAACGATTAAGCGAGGGAACCAAGGAACCTCCCCCCCCCTGCTGTGTTGGCACCTTGCTATGGTGGGATGGTTTGGGTACTGTGAAGGTTGGAGGTCGGAATCAATAAAATGAATGTATATCTGAACATCCCCTCTCTCCTTTATAAATAGAGAAATAGATTCCTCTTTGCATTGTATGCTACTGTATATAGTGGCTAAATAAAGTTGAAATAGACCCCCAGCCACTTCTCTTTGCTCTGAGTCTTTCTTTAGCTTATAACGTTAATTAAGCTGCTATTACTGAAACTGCTTATGTAAGGCTTATCAAAGGAATACGCTGCTTTGCATGAGATACTATGAAGTACACACTCCCTGTTCTACACTCCCTAAGAACACTGTGCCCTGTTTAACCTTGAACATAGGAAGAAATGTTCTCTTTTCATCTTTGATTAAACTTAGGTAATTTTATGTTCTGTGCATGCTCTAACTATGAAAAGTTTTCAATAAAAAAGGGGTCAGAAGCGCCCCCCTGTTCAGTTGAGGTTTCGCTACACACCTTGTTGCGTGTATTGATTTCTCTTAGAATATAGTAATTGGGAATCGGACAACAGAAGCCAGACCGCGTCCAGTGACGCGGACGTAACAGTACCCAGGTGACCCTCAAAGTCACAGGGGCCCGAACGAGCCCTGGCCTCACACCAACTGGGCCAGAACAACACCAAGTGTAAAATATTCATGCAGGTCCTGTGCTACACCCCATATTGACCGCTGTGCCCCTCACTTCTAAACGACCCCATACTCACCCCTGTGCTCCCCACTGTTAACTGACACTCATCCTTGTACTCCCACTGCTGACACCACATACTCACTCCTGCCCCCTCTGTTGACATCCCATATTCACCCCTTTGTCCTCCCGTATTACTAAGTAGGGGGCGTCCCATACTCACCCCCTCACCCGAGAGAAGCGGCATGGGAGGCCGCGTGCGCAGGTGGATTCGGCCGCATTCTGTCCTCAGCCTCTAATTCCCTGGGAACCTCTTTGCTGCCATATACATGGTTTGGTATCTGCTTTAATGTGTTAGGAGCACTGTGAGGATATATAAAATTTATGGCCAGATAAAAATATGACAAACTATGGTTGTCAAAACACACCTTGTCAATTAGAGGCATGCTAGTACATTTGTCTGGAGTTACCAACAGGGAGCCATTTACATATGACAGGACAGAAGAACAAGCCACTTTGGAAGCATGTGCTAACTAGGTCTTCGGGCTAAGTCAGATGACACCTCCCTATGGGGTAATTGACATCTACTTACTACAAAGCAGTGAATGAGACATTTGCTGCACACCTCTCTTCAAAAGAAAATTAAAGCATAACTTTTACAATGAAACACCCCTGACACACGATTGGCTGCTGCCAGCATGCTGCCCACCCCAATAACGAGTTTAAAAATGAGAGAGTTGGGCACAGGTGGGATGACATGCCAGGGGATTGCTTCCAATAAGTAGGCTGTTATCATTGCTTTCCGTGTACCCCTCACAGCAGGACATTATCTTCAAAAAAGGTAACAAGCTCTGTTCATTTCTCCCTTTTATTTTATAAGCATCTTGCCGTATATTGTATGTCTGTTATTTTTATTGTACATCTTTGTTTTACATGCACTGCCCCTTATGGGTGAATTAAATCCTAAAGATTTATAAAGTGGTCTTCTGTGTGCTAACCGGCTAAACTTCAGGAAGGACATTGTATGTGTGCTAAATCTTGTGCCCTGTGTGCTTGCTTATCGCTACCAGTGTGACTTTATTGCTGTATAGTCGGGCCTAGGACCTTATCGTGTGATTGGGTATATTAACTGCATAAGGTGAGATCTTAGCTTAAAGATCGGTGTGTGTATGTAGTGTCTGGCTATTAGGGCCAGGTCCCAAAGACCATGTGTGTGTAAACGATTGTTTGCAGTATGATCGAAATCCGGTCTGGATCAAGGCATAAAACCACCTTGATTCATGACAAGCACTCTCTTTACAGCACTTGTCTCTTGAATCCCTTTTGAGTCCATAATTGATAAGTTTTAGTATTTATCTTAGATGTTATATATTTTTTGGTTATCATCAAGTATGATTGTATTCACATGCTCAGCTTTGTTTGCACAATAATAATTTTTTGCATAGTGCGTATATTGAAAATATAATGTTAGACACTTATTATTTTATTTATACATTTCATCAATTCTTTAGCACGAATGATAGATTATCTAAATAGGTTAAATTAAGGCTAAAATTCAGTTTAGGGGGTTTTGTGCCGGCACAAAATAATATAATAGAATATGGTCTCATTTTTTGTGGTAACTGTACTTTGCTTATATATTGGCAGCTTTCTCAAGAGATATAATATTTTGCACGTGAATATTTTGCACATGAATATTTTGCACATGAATATGTATTAATGATGAAGGCAGTGAATTAATTGGACGAATGCAGTCGCGTTTTTATTAAGTGTTGTGTGTGTCAGTATCTTGTTTTTATGATCCACTTTTGATATGTTTACAATAAAATGAATTTTGGATCCTTCATATTGTTTTGGTGCTCCTATTTGGAGGGGGTTGTGGTGAGGTTTTGAATCCTCTACCCCCCTCTCTGTGTTTGCACTAAGTAGGGGGCACACGGGTGAGTATGGGGTGTCAGTTTAGCCTTATGGCAGGTTAACCAAGAGGAATAATTTCAGAACTTTATCCAGCTTTAAAGGGACAGTGCAAGTCATGGCAAGAATATGGCAGCAAGGAGCTCACCTAAAGCCTGTCTCGTGCCTCTCTATAACTTCATGCAGTGCGTTGTAGATGGAGTGGCAGGGCTCCATAGTTTCCCCTCCTTTCCATTCCATTCCTCCATGAACACCTCGAAATGTGGTCGGCCGACCCTCCACTCCCAGCAGGAATGGGCCTGTGGGGGAAATTCGTAAAGATGACCAGGAAGGGGTGAGCTTTCATGTGATCCATGGGGGGTACACAGAGCTGTACATCCCAAATCGGAAAGGCCCGCCAGGGTGGAATAACACACAAAAAAGTCATTTTTGGAGCGTTGTTCCTCTTTAATGTCTATAATCTGGACAAGTCCACTGATCAACAAATGTAAAGTTTTTTTGTGGGGAAAAAATCTTTAATGTTCTTTTCTGTTCTAGTTAGCAAAATGCCCCACATGGTTCACATAATTAATGCAATACATTTATATTGTGCATCATAATCATAATTGCCCACTTTTCTGCTATAAGGGTGAAACACGAGGCTGCAGCACAGAAAGATAACACACAGTTCAAAATGCATTCAGTGTCTAATACAGGAAATGTATTTATTTCAGTTTAAATTGTGATGATTGTCTATTCAGCCATAAGAGTTAAACACCAAAGGTGCATAAGGAATAACACCCATTTCCTATTCTAGGATATGTCCAGTATTTCTTTCATTATAAATGCATCAATGTTTATATCTACTGTATATAATTGTGCATCGTAAGTGCCGTAACACCTGAGACTGCTGTGTAAGGTGTTAACAACCATCTGTACTCTCTGGTCCAAGATGGAGCTGTAGATGTGACTTGTTTACATCTCACAGCATGCCCCTTACATTTATTGCAAGGGGGGGGGGGCACTCACCTTCTCTCCTGTGCAGCAGGTCCCTGAGAACGGCTTTTCCAGTGCACCTCCCATCAATCACTAATCATCTATTCATTGCAATGGAGGGGCCAGCCAGGCATGCGCCTCCATTGCAATGAATAAATAGTGCACAGTGACTGGCGAGGCCATGACTAACAGCCGATCACTGTTAGTCCTAGCGCAGGGAGCCCCCAACCCTCGTCGACTCTGGACTGAATTTGCTGCATGGGAGAGAAAGTAAGAGATGTTTTTTTTTGTTTTAGGTTTAGTATCCCTTTGAGGCGAGGGAGGACCAGCAATAGTTGTGTGATGGTTGGAGGTCAGAATCAATAAAATGAATATATATGTGAACATTCCCTCTCTTTATTTGTTGTACACTTAGTGGCTAATAAAGGTGAAATAAACCTTCAGGCAGCCGCTATTTCTCTTTCGCTTGACAATAATGCTTAGGATTATGAAGGTAATAGAATATGCTGCTACTAATGTATTACTGTGATAAAGATGGCGTTGAGAAGCTGGACAACGCCTTTTGAGTTGCCTCCCTTTTAGACGTAGATAACATGCTCATTAGGTAGAAGAGTCCAATTACTGAGCCAATACTAGTTAGGGGCTCTGGGGATTCCCCTGAAAGCACAAAAGAGGTCCACTCACCGCAACAAAAATGGGACCATACAACACAAGAGTTTAAAAAACATATACACACATAGACGCAGGGGAACCCAAAACAACAGGGGCTCTTAATACTACATTGAGTTTATAATGATCTATATTGTACAATCAAATAAATAAATGGAGACCAGCAGGAAAAAATACATATATACAATCTGTGAAAAAGCCTACAGAATTATAGGCTTAGGTGAAAATAAATCACAACCAATTTAAACCAATTTAAAGAGCTTGTGCTTATATAAACAGTATAAGAAGAACAATTAGTGCAAATATTATAAAGTGACAAGTGCTACGATGAGCGAGGTGAACAAGGTCCATAAATGAATCAACAGTGTAAGCAAAACAACCTGCTATATAGCAGACATCTTGCTGATAAGGTCTATGCAATACCAAAGAAATAGTTGTACATCACCCTTAAATAAAGATCCGAGCCACTGGGTCCCCCAGAACAACCAGCCGACGTGTTGCGTGGACTAGGGCCACTTCTCCAGGGACCACCTAACTAGTATTGGATGGTTTGGCCTGTTGGGCACTGACTGGTTTGGAACCTCACACTGCTTGATTTTCCTTGGCTGTGCTTATCCTCCCCTTCTTTGTCTTCAATTACTGAGCCAGACATTCAGTTTTTTTCTAATATGATGATATGCCCCTAGATGACGTGTGTAAGTTTTCTACTTAACTATAAATAAAATCGTCAAAGGGAGGAGCATCAGATGCATCTCTGTGAGATAGTCGAACGCATTCCAATGACTGTCCTTCTGTCCCGCGTATTTCTTATCTCCTAGGCTGATTTGAAAGACTGAACGACACCCAGGACCCCCGTTAAACGGGCACGAAGGAGGGGGTCCGCCTGACGGATAGCTGTCCTTCAAAGTTGTTGGGGAGTCTAGTAACCTCTCCAAAGGAGTTTCAGACACCGCTGAGTAGCAAAGATGTGGAGTGACTCTGAGAGGGTCCCTTCTGCACTGGTTGACGGTGTTCTGGATGGGAAAGTGACCATTGATTCACTGCTCTCATGTGAGGAGAGACTCTCGTGAACAGGTAGCACGGTAGGGAAAGTCTAAGGCTCACACTGGAACAGGTGTAACATTAACACTACGCCCCTCTACTGTACCCCGTTGCTTTAGTAGCAATCGGGAATTTGGAAGCATGTAAAAAGGCCCATAGAATCACTAGCAATTGTGGGGCAATCTTGAGCAATTTGCAATTGCCCCAGTGTGAGAGGGGCGTAACAAAGTGTTTACACTTGGTCTTGGGTGACCCATGGTGCATAAGTCCATGTGAGACGGGTGGAAACCATGGGCAACGCTACACTTAGGAAACATTAGAGCCCTGTCAGTGGAATAAGCCCTGATAGTGTTAGAAACTTTTATATAATCCTAGTTAAACCAGTTAGATGCATAACTTGGGGATCATTACATCATGAATCCACATGATGGCAGTGTTGCCTAAGAAATTAACCTAACTAATATTACAATAGTCTAGCGTTCCTCTTACATTAGATAAATAGAGACTCAGCCAGGTGGCATTGGCAACAATACCTGCCCTGCCATTGGTTGAGGCTCGCAACATAGTTAGGGAAAGCAACATTACAGGGGTTATATAAGGGAAAACCCAACCCTTCTAGAGTGTTCTGTTCTATGCTAAGACTACGCTTGAAGAGGGGAAGTGTTAATGTAGTGGAGGAGCTGAGTACCAGCCATGGAAGAAGCCTGTGGGTTGTACTGTTTGCTGTAACCTATGAATATTGCCTGTAACTGGACTATGCTGTTTATCATGGATGGAAGCCCCTGTTGTTTGCACCAAGGAGTTTCATCAATGGAGACCAGCGACGACTGAATCAGTAAGTGCACCTCCACCCCACACATGCCACACCAACCAACCCTAGGTCCAAGAACCCCCCTCGCTCCTCAGTGTGTGCCATTGGCCAGGCACCTGCCCGTTACACATGCCTAGAGACAGATGTTAGTAAATGCATTGTTGGCACAGCTATAGGAGTGGATGGTGAACTGCAAACTGTAGTCACTACAGGACACTGATTCCATGGTCACATCCAACAGTAGGAAGTAGTTAGGTCTAGGACCAGGGATTAATATTCCCACTATTAGGTCTGAATTCCCAACCCGCAGTTAGACCAAGAGGTGCATCCTTGAGGAGGAAACCACAGAGCCCCCATAATTATATTCAAACACTTAAAGAGATCTCTTAAAGTGGGACTGTCAGGGAACCGCGGGTCACGTGATCCAACTATCAACCAGGGACCTCCGGACACACAGACCGCATTCCCAAGAAACCCTTGTCCTAGCCTTCTATCAGGAATAAAGTCCAAAACAAGTTTGTCCAGCGTATCCATAAAATTCTATGTAACCTTTATTGAAGATTCATTAAAATCAGCATCCATCAAATCGGGTGTAGATGGCGTTTCAGGCCCAGGTAGGCCCTTAATCATAATGGTATGATTAAGGACCTACCCGGGCCTGAAACGCGTAACGTTTTACCTGCCTCCATGGCTCAGGCCATCTACACCCGATTTGATGGATGCTGATTTTAATGAATCTTCAATAAAGGTTACATAGAATTTTATGGATACGCTGGACAAACTTGTTTTGGACTTTACTTATGTTTGGAGGAGTTGATGCAGGATCTCCCCTGTCCGTGCGGATAGAAGGTTGGTGAGCTGGCTAAATATACACCATATCTTCAGGAATACCAAGCCCAAAGCCTGCGGACACACAGATTCTTGGCTTAAGGCAAACAGATCGCTCAAGTCGATTATAAGTTTAATGCAATGAGCGCACACTAGGCAGTGATAACAAACATTTGCCTATGATGGAATATGAAATGATACAAATGCTGTTCTGAGAAGGTTACAGTGAGTTACACAGAGAGACAATGGTCAGTAACCTTAATATGCAGTTGCAGAGTAGTGGAGAGCTCCCACAAGAGGTAAGTGGCAAGCTGGGTGGATGGACACCTCCAGCACGTGTGAACCGTGACCTCTCCAGATAAGTGACGGTGTTCTCATCCCCTTGCCCTACTTTTCAGCAGGTCTCTTCCCTCCACCCCCTCCCATCTGTGGGACGGGTTGTCACCTCCCACTGTTCTGGAGCATGCTTTAGCCCCTAAAACCCTTTAGGGGTTATAACTTTGGGCAGGGGGGTTGTATGGCTTTGGATACGGCACCAAACGATTGGGCTGGATGCCGGGCATCCGATGAGTCCAGAAATGGGGTCCCTAATTGGGTCAGAACCTTAGATCCCCATTTTCCTGGTTTTCCTTTATTTCCGAGCCCGGAGTAACCTACCTCCATGTGAGATTTTGTGAGCCAGTTCTGATTCTGTACCTGGCTTGGTGCTGGGACACATGGGGGCGCAGCTATGGTCCGATTTGTGTTGGTGCCGCTTGTCTGCGGCCCTCATCTTTTGATGTGACAAATTCACAGCCAGGGGTCCAGCCAGCTGCAGACCCACTGGAGTCTCCCCAGGCTGGAGGTGTGAGAATCAGCAGCAAGGAGAGCAGCATGGGGGGGGGGGCTTTGAAGCTCAAACTGCCTTTCCTGAGTGTCAGAACCCTATGTCCATTTTTGGACTTCCTTTTCCTGCTGGCCTTGTAATGGCAGACATTTGCTAAGAACAGAGAATCTTAAAGGGCGATGCCGGGCATCAGCGATAAAATGCAATGTAATATTTGCCCTATTCCTCACAGGGACAAAATCTAAAAGATCCCAAATCAGGATGCCCACTGTGTGAACCCTTCCTCGGGGTGCCGCAACACTCACCTGCTTCCTGGCTCCCTCGGCCGCATGCCCAGCATTTTTGGGCCGTGCACATGCTCAAGCCCTCTATAGGCTGTTGGCCCAGGAGAGGAAGATCTATGGCAGCCTTAGAGACCTCGGGTTGACTGTCCTGTATGTCTGGAAAGAGGAATTAAGACCTGCTCTACAGCTCAAGCCTCAAGGAAATAGAAACATAGAAGGTTGACGGCAGAAGGAGACCATACGGTCCATCTAGTCTGCCCTTATGTGTATTCTGTATGTTCTCTGTATCTTGTGTATATACTGTATGTTCTCTGTATCTTATGTATATACTGTATGTTCTCTGTATCTTATGTGTATACTGTATGTTCTCTGTATCTTGTGTATATACTGTATGTTCTCTGTATCTTATGTATATACTGTATGTTCTCTGTATCTTATGTATATACTGTATGTTCTCTGTATCTTATGTGTATACTGTATGTTCTCTGTATCTTGTGTATATACTGTATGTTCTCTGTATCTTATGTGTATACTGTATGTTCTCTGTATCTTATGTATATACTGTATGTTCTCTGTATCTTATGTATATACTGTATGTTCTCTGTATCTTATGTGTATACTGTATGTTCTCTGTATCTTGTGTATATACTGTATGTTCTCTGTATCTTATGTGTATACTGTATGTTCTCTGTATCTTATGTATATACTGTATGTTCTCTGTATCTTATGTGTATACTGTATGTTCTCTGTATCTTATGTATATACTGTATGTTCTCTGTATCTTATGTGTATACTGTATGTTCTCTGTATCTTTTGTATATACTGTATGTTCTCTGTATCTTATGTGTATACTGTATGTTCTCTGTATCTTATGTATATACTGTATGTTCTCTCTATCTTATGTGTATACTGTATGTTCTCTGTATCTTATGTATATACTGTATGTTCTCTTTATCTTATGTATATACTGTATGTTCTCTGTATCTTATGTATATACTGTATGTTCTCTCTATCTTATGTGTATACTGTATGTTCTCTGTATCTTATGTATATACTGTATGTTCTCTTTATCTTATGTGTATACTGTATGTTCTCTGTATCTTATGTGTATACTGTATGTTCTCTGTATCTTATGTGTATACTGTATGTTCTCTGTATCTTATGTATATACTGTATGTTCTCTTTATCTTATGTGTATACTGTATGTTCTCTGTATCTTATGTGTATACTGTATGTTCTCTGTATCTTATGTTTATACTGTATGTTCTCTTTATCTTAGGATAGATGTGTGCTTATCCCAGGCAGGTTTAAATTCAGTGACTGTTGACTTTTCAACTACCTCTGCTGGAAGTTTGTTCCAAGCATCTACTACTCTTTCTGTAAAATAATATTTTCTAACATTGCTCCTGATCTTCCCCCCGACTAGCTTCAGGTTGTGCCCCCTTGTTCTATCATCAAATGTCTTGCTGAAGTTGCCTACTGCTGATTCTGAAGTCGTATTGCATCCTGTCTTTAAACTGGACCTTCAGCATCATTTAATAAAAAAGCCCAAACCCTTCAAAAACTATTCCGCAGCATTAAAAATTAATACATTTTAAGCCGCTTACTTATTATTCTTTCCCCCACTGGGCTGCAACTCTGCTCACAACTCTAGGATACGGGCGCCGCCATCTTGCCTCCGAAGCAGTGGCGTAGCGACCCGGGGGCGGGGAGGGCGGACCGCCCCGGGTGACACCAGACCTAGAGGGTGACACCGCACACCCAGGGCCGGAGTAGATGCCTCAGGCAGAGTTATAGATATCCTTGCGCTCCTTCAGGTATCCATGCGCCCTCCCCACACGCACACAGGTAACGCTACAGACACGCCTGTGCAGCAATACGCAGGCGCACACACGCCGGTCCGCTTGGAGGCGGGTAGTCGGGTGTCAAGCTCGTTTACCGAACACCCTGTAAGGCAGAGCAACGCCGGTAAGTGGGTGCGGAAGGGGTTCTATATTATTTGCTGGTGGATTTCGGTTAGGTTTAATGTGATAATCTGGTGGTGGCGGAAGTGTATGGGGAGTCACCATGGTAACCAGGCACGCCGCTCTGCAATAACAGGCAGCGTGTAGCTGGATTAGGTTCACCGTGCAGCAGCAGAGCTGTATGTAACCCTATACGTGTATTTATGTTTTATTTTTTAAGAGCATTAACATTGAGTTCTTTCAACATACAAAAATTTTTTTTCTTTGGGGGGGGGGGGGTGACACCATTTCCTACCGCCCCGGGTGACACCAGCCCTAGCAACGCCACTGCTCCGAAGCATTACATATTGAGGAGTGGAGAGGGGAAGTGCAGGAGGGCGGGGTTATAGCTGTGCTTTGCACAGACAGAACAAAGCTGGGCTCAGGATAGGGAAAGCAATCCCAGAATGCAGAGCAGCATATTCAGAAGACACTTCCTGTCTGCAGGCAGTCTGAGACTTCATGGGCTGCCATCTTGGATGTTTAAAGGCTCAGAAATGCAGTAGATGCAAGTAGGATGATTTTTAATGTGGGCAATCTGTATGTACAGGGGGAGGGAAACATATAAGATAGACTCTTATTCAGGGTGAAGGTCTGGATTAATGCGAGCAATCTGTATGTACAGGGTGGGGGAAACATATAAGATAGGCTCTTATTCAGGGTGAAGGTCCGGATTAATGTGGGCATTCTGTATGTACAGGGTGTGGGAAACATATAAGATAGGCTCTTATTCAGGGTTGCTAAATACGTGCACCAGAGTGGGCCTGGTGCTGCGTTCCAGAGCTGCCCTCCAGAGGGCGATAGTGGGCAAGAGCCTACACTCCAGGGGGCGATAGTGGGCAAGAGCCTACACTCCAGGGGGCGATAGTGGGCAGAGCCTACACTCCAGGGGGCGATAGTGGGCAAGAGCCTACACTCCAGGGGGCGATAGTGGGCAAGAGCCTACACTCCAGGGGGCGATAGTGGGCAAGAGCCTTCACTCCAGGGGGCGATAGTGGGCAAGAGCCTACACTCAAGGGGGCGATCGTGGGCAAGAGCCTACACTCCAGGGGGCGATAGTGGGCAAGAGCCTACACTCCAGGGGGCAATAGTGGGCAAGAGCCTACACTACAGGGGGCGATAGTGGGCAAGAGCCTTCACTCCAGGGGGTGATAGTGGGCAAGAGCCTACACTCAAGGGGGCGATAGTGGGCAAGAGCCTACACTCCAGGGGGCAATAGTGGGCAAGAGCCTACACTACAGGGGGCGATAGTGGGCAAGAGCCTTCACTCCAGGGGGCGATAGTGGGCAAGAGCCTTCACTCCAGGGGACGATAGTGGGCAAGAGCCTACACTCCAGGGGGCAATAGTGGGCAAGAGCCTTCACTTCAGGGGGTGATAGTGGGCAAGAGCCTACACTCCAGGGGGTGATAGTGGGCAAGAGCCTACACTCCAGGGGGCGATAGTGGGCAAGAGGCTACACTCCTGGGGGCGATAGTGGGCAAGAGCCTACACTACAGGGGCGATAGTGGGCACAGCCTACACCTGTTTTGCAGCTGGTGGGCGTGTCCTGAAATCCCAGGTGATTACATCACTTTGATGTCATATGTGACGGGTGGAAACCATGTGCAACACTTAAAGTAGAAAACATTAGAGCCCTGTCAGTGGAGTGGGCCCTGATAGTGTATAGGAACCATTAATTAGAGTAGTTAAACCTGTTGGATGCAGTTCTTAGGCCTATTGCGTCATGAAACCACATGATGGCAGTGTTGCCTAAGGAATGGACCTAACCAGTACTTTAATGGTTTAGAGTCCTTCTTTAAGTTGGTAAATAGAGACTAAGCCGGGTGGCATTGGCAACATTAACTGCCCTGCCATTGGTTGGGACTCGCAACAATACCAAGGTTATATAAGGGAGAGACCTACCCTTCTAGAGTGTTCTATATTCTAGACTTTGCTATGAGGGGATGCAGTGCAATGTAGAGGAGCCAAGAGCCAGCCATGGAGGCGACCATTACCATTGACTGTTGTTGTAACCTGTGGATCGTGCTGTACTGACTGATTGCTGTGTTTGCCATGGAAAGAAGCCAACCAATAAAGAGCGAGTTGAGTTCAACCATGAGTGTCATCTCTGGATCCAAGCGACGTCTGAAGCCAGTAAGTGCACCTCCACCCACACATGCCGCGCCGACATGGGATGCCCTACCCTAGATCCAAGAACCCTCCTCGCTTCCCAGAACGCGTGCCCCTGGCCAGGCATGCGCCCGCTACACATAGCTCCCGTCGAAACAGAGGCCCAGGGACTATGAATAGAGGGCCCGGGGGAGCCACTCCTGCCCCCTGTGGCCACCACATTGCACTGCCCTTCTTGGCCCTCCAGCTTCCACTGAACACTCCCATAGAAGCCTCCTTCTGGGGGGAAGTTTCTGACAGGGAAAGGGGACATAATGCCCCAAGGGGTGCAGCGGGGGAGTTGCTGGAGATATTCTTAAGGGTATAATCACACTCTGCACTGTGGACCTCAGCACAGCCAGGCTTCAGAGTCATGAGTGAGATGCTGGGGTAGGTAATAGGTAAGCATTCCTGCAGTCAATATTTCCCCAGGTCACCGCATACCTTTCACCCCTTAGTGAACCAATGTGTTCATTTTCTTAGGGGGCTTTGTGGTGACCCCCTGCACAGCAAAAGGCATCTGGGGACCCCCCCTGCCCCCAGGGATGTGGGTAGGAGGCCAGTCTGATAGAAGCTCGGAGAGGATACTCCTAACTATTATTTCTGTGTGAGGGATGGAGGGAAAATGACTGCAGGGCATTGGCATTCCTCCCACAATCCTACAGGGTCCCTGGTCAGTAAAAGGGCCAGGGGGTTTAGGAGGAAGAAACTAAGTAGAAAGGGCTAGTGGGGTGAGTTGAGAAACCTGGGCTTGTGGCTGTGCGGGGTCAGGCCCCTCTCCTGTCTATGAGGGAGAGTCTTCCATTCCAAAGGTGTCGCCAACTTGCCATGGTGGGATGGCTTTTGTGCCTAGGTGACCCTCAGAGCCTGACAACTGAAGGGTCAGAATAAGAGCAAAGCCAAGTGTTGCATACTGAGTAACCCTGAAACCCCATACTCACCCCTGTGCCTCCCACTGCTAACTGCCACTCCATAGTGACCCCTGATCCCTCCCAATGGGGGGCTGTATGGATTGTCAGCAGTGAGTGACATCGGGGTGAGTATAGGTGTCAGCAGTGGGATACAATTCCCCGTGGCCTAAAGCTGAGGAACATTATTTCCAGCCTTCTACACCTCATTATCTGTCTCTATCTGGAAATCCCAGCATGCATTTCATCTTCTCCAGTCACAGAAAGGAGTCGCCCCCCACATCCCTATTCCTATATCACTTACAGGAAACAATGTGTGACCTGACGCCCATAGCCAAAAAGGAACACAGAATAATCAAAGGTCACGTGATGCTGTTTTATTTTCAGGCTGCCTCATTTTTACAACTGCGCCCCTCTGTGTACAAAGAGGCACAACCTCTCCATGTGCAAATCCAGGCTACAGTACTGTCACATCTACGCCTCACACAGCCGGGGGTCCTTGTTCAGCCGATCCTCGAGGGCGAGGTACATCTGCGGGGCGAGCTCCCTGTGCCTGAAAATAGAATAAGACCTCTCAGTGCTTGTGCCACATACACCGAGCAGCCGGGTGTATTTAAACCCCTGTATACCCCGTTCATCCTCCTCTACACCCCTCCTTCTCAGTGCTTGTGCCACATACACCGAGCAGCCAGGTGAATTTACACCCCTGTATACCCCGTTCATCCTCCTCTACACCCCTCCTTCTCAGATCTTGTGCCACATACACCGAGCACCCAGGTGAATTTACACCCCTGTATACCCCGTTCATCCTCCTCTACACCCCTCCTTCTCAGATCTTGTGCCACATACACCGAGCACCCAGGTGAATTTACACCCCTGTATACCCCGTTCATCCTCCTCTACACCCCTCCTTCTCAGATCTTGTGCCACATACACCGAGCACCCAGGTGAATTTACACCCCTGTATACCCCGTTCATCCTCCTCTACACCCCTCCTTCTCAGATCTTGTGCCACATACACCGAGCACCCAGGTGAATTTACACCCCTGTATACCCCGTTCATCCTCCTCTACACCCCTCCTTCTCAGATCTTGTGCCACATACACCGAGCACCCAGGTGAATTTACACCCCTGTATACCCCGTTCATCCTCCTCTACACCCCTCCTTCTCAGATCTTGTGCCACATACACCGAGCACCCAGGTGAATTTACACCCCTGTATACCCCGTTCATCCTCCTCTACACCCCTCCTTCTCAGATCTTGTGCCACATACACCGAGCACCCAGGTGAATTTACACCCCTGTATACCCCGTTTATCCTCCTCTACACCCCTCCTTCTCAGTGCTTGTGCCACATACACCGAGCAGCCAGGTGTATTTAAACCCCTGTATACCCAGTTCATCCTCCTCTACACCCCTCCTTCTCAGTGCTTGTGCCACATACACCGAGCAGCCAGGTGTATTTACACCCCTGTTTACCCCGTTCATCCCCCTCTACACACCTCCTTATCAGTGCTTGTGCCACATACACCAAACACCCAGGTGTATTTACACCCCCGTATACCCCGTTTATCCTCCTCTACACCCCTCCTTCTCAGATCTTGTGCCACATACACCGAGCACCCGGGTGTATTTACACCCCTGTATACCCCGTTCATCCTCCTCTACACCCCTCCTTTTCAGTACTTGTGCCACATACACCGAGCACCCAGGTGTATTTACACCCCTGTATACCCCGTTTATCCTCCTCTACACCCCTCCTTCTCAGATCTTGTGCCACATACACCGAGCACCCGGGTGTATTTACACCCCTGTATACCCCGTTTATCCTCCTCTACACCCCTCCTTTTCAGTGCTTGTGCCACATACACCGAGCAGCCAGGTGTATTTAAACCCCTGTATACCCTGTTCATCCTCCTCTACACCCCTCCTTTTCAGTGCTTGTGCCACATACACCGAGCAGCTGGGTGTATTTACACCCCTCCTCTATACCCCTCCTTCTCAGTGCTTTTGCCACATACACCGAGCAGCCGGGTGTATTTACACCCCTGTATACCCCGTTCATCCTCCTCTACACCCCTCCTTCTCAGTGCTTGTGCCACATACACCGAGCAGCCGGGTGTATTTACACCCCTGTATACCCCGTTCATCCTTCTCTACACCCCTCCTTCTCAGTGCTTGTGCCACATACACCGAGCAGCCGGGTGTATTTACACCCCTGTATACCCCGTTCATCCTCCTCTACACCCCTCCTTCTCAGTGCTTGTGCCACATACACCGAGCAGCCGGGTTTATTTACACCCCTGTATACCCCGTTCATCCTTCTCTACACCCCTCCTTCTCAGTGCTTGTGCCACATACACCGAGCAGCCGGGTGTATTTACACCCCTGTATACCCCGTTCATCCTTCTCTACACCCCTCCTTCTCAGTGCTTGTGCCACATACACCGAGCAGCCGGGTGTATTTACACCCCTGTATACCCCGTTCATCCTCCTCTACACCCCTCCTTCTCAGTGCTTGTGCCACATACACCGAGCAGCCGGGTTTATTTACACCCCTGTATACCCCGTTCATCCTTCTCTACACCCCTCCTTCTCAGTGCTTGTGCCACATACACCGAGCAGCCGGGTGTATTTACACCCCTGTATACCCCGTTCATCCTTCTCTACACCCCTCCTTCTCAGTGCTTGTGCCACATACACCGAGCAGCCGGGTGTATTTACACCCCTGTATACCCCGTTCATCCTCCTCTACACCCCTCCTTCTCAGTGCTTGTGCCACATACACCGAGCAGCCGGGTGTATTTACACCCCTGTATACCCCGTTCATCCTTCTCTACACCCCTCCTTCTCAGTGCTTGTGCCACATACACCGAGCAGCCGGGTGTATTTACACCCCTGTATACCCCGTTCATCCTCCTCTACACCCCTCCTTCTCAGTGCTTGTGCCACATACACCGAGCAGCCGGGTGTATTTACACCCCTGTATACCCCGTTCATCCTTCTCTACACCCCTCCTTCTCAGTGCTTGTGCCACATACACCGAGCAGCCGGGTGTATTTACACCCCTGTATACCCCGTTCATCCTCCTCTACACCCCTCCTTTTCAGAGCTTGTGCCACATACACCGAGCACCCGGGTGTATTTACACCCCTGTATACCCCGTTCATCCTCCTCTACACCCCTCCTTTTCAGTGCTTGTGCCACATACACCGAGCACCCGGGTGTATTTACACCCCTGTATACCCCGTTCATCCTTCTCTACACCCCTCCTTCTTAGTGCTTGTGCCACATACACCGAGCAGCCGGGTGTATTTACATCCCTGTATACCCCGTTCATCCTCCTCTACACCCCTCCTTCTCGACACACTACACGTGCACTATCCACCAGCCACCTATCCTCCTCCGTGCCTTACCTGCATGACGCCCATCCTCTTTCATGCCCCTCCTGTTTGCTGCCCATCCTTGTCTGTGCCCCTCCTGTAGCTTCCCATCCTCCTTTGTGCCCTTCTTAGATGCCTCCTATCCTTCTCCGTACCTTTCCTGTATGCTTCCCATTCACCTCCGCACCCCACTGTCACCCATCTTCCACGCCCCTCCTTCTCTTTGTCCTTCCTTTTTATGCCTGTATGCAGACAATAGTCCTTTGTGCCTCCTCCTGTATTCCGCCCATCCTCCTCCACGCTCCTCCTGTTTGCTGCCCATCCTTGTCTGTACCCCTCCTGTATGCTTCCCATTCACCTCCGCACCCCTCTTGTATGCCACCCATCTTCCACGCCCCTCCTGTATGCTGCCCGTTCCTCTCTTTGCCCTTCCTTTTTTATGTCTGTATGCAGACAATAGTCCTTCGTGCCCCATCCTGTATGCCTCTCATCCTCCTCCACGCCCCTCCTGTATGACGTCTGTCCTCCTCCACGCCCCTCCTGTATGCCCTGCACTTTGTGTCCCTTCTGTATGCAGCTTATCATCAGCACCCCTTCTGTATGCTGCCAATCCTATGTATTATGGTAAGACCGAAGTTGGAATAACCTTTTTTGCCATTTGCTCACGCCTTTCCAAGGCTCCGTGCTGGGGCTACCTCACTCCAGCGCCGAGAGGTTATAGCTAGTGTTTGGACTACTTCCTTCTCTGTGCCCCTTCTGTATTGCACCTATCCTCCTCCATACACCTTCTGTATTCCATCCATCCTTCTCTGTGCCCCTCCTATATGCGATCCTACACGACACAACCTCCTCTGTGCCCCTCCTGTATGCCACTCATCCTCCACCATGCCCCTCCTGTATGCTGCCCCTCCAAATCTGCTCTTTTGTGCCCCTCCTGTATGCCATCTATCTTCCTCCGTGCCCCTTCTGTATTCCACCTATGCTCCTCCGTGCCCATCCTGTATGGCTCCTATCCTCTTTTCTGCCCCTCCTGTATGCCACCAATCCTCCTCTCTGCTCCTCCTGTATGCTGCCCCTCTTCCTCTGTGCCCCTCCTGTATGCCATGTATCTTCCTCCTGCCCCTTCTGTATTCAACCTATGCTCCTCCATGCCCCTCATGTATGGCATCTATCCTCCTCTCTGCCCCTCCTGTATGCCACCTGACTCGTGACACAACCTCCTCTTCTGTATGCTGCCCATCTTCTTCTCTGCCCCTCCTGTATGCCAGCAATCCTTCTCTCTGCCCCTCCTGTATGCCACCTATTCTCTTCTTAGCCCCCCTCCTGTATGCCACCAATCCTCCTCTCTATCCCTCCTGTATGCCACCAATCCTCCTCTCTATCCCTCCTGTATGCCACCAATCCTCCTCTCTGCCCCTCCAGTATGCCGCCCATCCTCCTCTCTGCCCCTCCTGTATGCCGCCCATCCTCCTCTCTGCTCCTCCTGTATGCCGTCCATTCTCCTCTCTGCCCCTCCTGTACTCCACCTATCCTCCTCAGCCCCCCTCCTGTATTCCACCTATGCTCCTCTGTGCCCCTCATGTATGGCACCCATCCTCCTCTCTGCCCTTCCTGTATGCCGCCCATCCTCCTCTCTGCCCCTCCTGTATGCCGCTCATTCTCCTCTCTGCCCCTCCTGTACGCCACCTATCCTCCTCAGCCCCCCTCCTGTATTTCACCTATGCTCCTCTGTGCCCCTCATGTATGGCACCCATCCTCCTCTCTGCCCTTCCTGTATGCCGCCCATCCTCCTCTCTGCCCCTCCTGTATGCCGCTCATTCTCCTCTCTGCCCCTCCTGTACGCCACCTATCCTCCTCAGCCCCCCTCCTGTATTCCACCTATGCTCTGTGCCCCTCATGTATGGCACCCATCCTCCTCTCTGCCCCTCCTGCATGCCGCCCATCCTCCTCTCTGCCCCTCCTGCATGTCGCCCATCCTCCTCTATCTTTGTTGAATCTCACTGGGCATCTGGGATGTTTTTGAACCTGTTGAGGCGGCTCTCCAGAATCTGGATCCGGAACATGGCCTCTGAGCAGTATTCCAGGTAGGTATCCTCGTCCTCCTTGCTCATGGCCAGCTGGTTCTGTTGGTACCACTGCTGCTTCTTCTGAAGCTCCTGTGTCTCCTGTAGGAAGAAGAAAGTGTCAGCTCACATGTTGCAATGGGTAACCCCTGAGGTGTCCGGTGGTTTGATGGAGGGGGACAATGATAATTCATGACTGGCAGAGCTACAACATGAGAGAGCAGGGCGGAGCGGAGCAATAGAATATGATGCGAAACATAGTCGCAGTTCGGGTGAGGGGTCCGGGAAGTGGGAGTCTCGTGGTTTGGGTCACAGGTAATCATAAACATGGCGTGTGGGAAGGGGGACCCACCTTCTCGAACCGTGCCTGGATGAGATTGGCCTTTTCGATGAGCCTCTGCTTCAGGTCACTCAGACAGTCTTCCTTCACCTGGAGAGCCTGCGTCTGGGAGAGCTTCTCCACCTCCCCCACACGGGCTAAAAATGGCGCCAGGTAGTCAAGTTCCAGTATTGCGCGCCGCTGCTGCTCCTCTTTTGCGATTCGGTCCTGGAAGAGAAGACCTTTGCCAATGAAATTCTGTATACTAGGGAGGCGCGGTGATGTCATCAGTCCCTGTGATGAAATCAGTGCCTAAGAAGCCCCTTAATCACACCCAAGGGCGTAACATGAGGGGGTGCTGGGGCTACAACACCAAGAAAGTCAGGGAGGGCCCGGTCATTGTTGCTAGTTCACCTTATTTATCATGTTTGTGCTTAATTTAGATAAAGGATGCAGCATATATATGTGTTGTTTCAGTCATAATATATCCATAATATATCCAATTTAGTTAAAATGTTATTACATGCCAGGAAGGCATCAAGGCCACTTTTGAACGTTTTTACTGTATCCTACTGTATACTGTGGATGCCCTCGGGTTATGGTTACACACCAGAGTAAAAAATACAATTCTGTGAGATACTCACCTGTAGAATTGGTATTATACGCATACAGTACGTCCTGCTCCATATATAATAATTACATGTGGGTAATCCTCTGCCAGATGGCGTTGTGCACTGCAGACATGCAAAAACAGGCTCCTCACGGCCCTTCATATACCCAGGGACCTCCCACAAATCCCCAGCATTGAAAAGCAGTGAAAAAAAGAAGCCGGGAGAAACCAACCACCCAGAAACTGGTAATAATAACAATGATAACAATCACCATACAGGGGATCCAGAACAAAGTGAAACCAGGGTGGGGTGGAGCAGGACGTACTGTATGCGTATAATACCAATTCTACAGGTGAGTATCTCACAGAATTGTATTATTCTAAGCATACAGTACGTCCTGCTCCATATATAATAATTACACGTGGGACATCCAATAGCAGTGTCCATAAAGTAGGGTGGGATCCCCATCAAAAAAGGCACAGCAGACAGTAAAAGCGCTGTCACCTGCAACCATGCTACCAAGAGCAACATGAGCAAGAGCTCCAACGTCAACCTCATAAAAACCTTTGAAAAGGTATGAACAGAAAACAAGTAGCGATCTAGCAAACTTGGTCAACAGAAACCTGGAGCTGAAAGGCCGAAGATACCAAAGCACAAGTAGAATCAGAATAAAGCGAGAAGAAGATTCTTCCTCTTAAAAGAATAGGTCATATTAACAGCCTGACCAGCCCAAATGCTAACAGTAGCCTTGGCAAAACTTAGAGCTCTCCCCATCGGGGAATTGAACCCTGGTCTCCCGCATGACAGGCGGGGATACTGACCACTATACTAACAAAGATCAGCAAGAAGCCGAAACCTTACTAAGGCCAGAAGGGACAATCCATCCAAGAAAAGACCAGGCCAAAGGGTGCATAACCCCTGGAAGCAGACGAGATCAGGCACATACGGATGGGGACGCCCGCAAACCCCAAGGGGCTTCAGTCCCCCTAAGGGGCAAGAGACAATCCAGGAAAAAACCTCCAACACCTGTTGAGGGAATGTAGACCCCCTTTCCTCATCGTTACTAGGAATAAGGCCCAGAAGAAAGACAAAGGTCTTGAATACATGAGCATAAGACACCACCTTGAATGACCGGCGTAAAGCGGAACACCACCTCATCTTGGTGTATATATCTATGAACAAGGGCTAGCTAAACAGAGCCGCCCGCTCAGGCACACCGCTGACTGAAGTAACAGTCCCCAGAAGGACAACTTGAGGGTAAGAACAGTCAGACAGCATCCGGAATAAGGGAACACCCCGCAAGGCAAGCAGAATAAATTCGAATCCCAACAGGGAACATAGAATTACGTGGGGAACCCTCTGAAAGAAGCCTTAACCAAGGAAACTGAGCAAAAGACTTCTACAGGAAGGCGGACAGGGCAGAACCTGACCCTTCCGAATACTGAGCTGGAGAATTCCTACTCCAACCAAAGCTGTAATAACTCTAGAACCCTGGGAACAGAGAACACCCAACAGGGAAGAGACCTCGACTCACCCCAATCAATATGGGTACGCACACCCTATAATAGATGGAAGAAGAAGAAGCAGCTTGCTCCTAGTCTTCCCATAGTCTAGATCACCAAGACAGATAAGCATGTCTCCATCAAGATGGATGTTTCAGCAGTCAGGCCGTCTAGACCAGAGTCTGTAGGATGGGATGACGTAAAGGGGCCCTGAGTGATCAGAGCTGGCACTCCTGGCAGAATGCACAGATCTACTGTCCTCAGTACCACGTCTGCGAACCACACTCCACTAGGCCACCCGGGGGCCACCAGAATAACTGGTCCCCCATCCAGAGCAATTCTGCGCAGAACCCTGCCTAGCAGGAGGCATGGAGAAAGACATACAGAACAGAATGTCCTGCCATAACATTACTTAATCATCATGACCACGGCCAGAGAATCCTGGCACAGGGAAACAAGGACCGAGAGCTTGTGATAGTGACGGGGCACACACAGATCCACACTGGTTTGCCCTCATAGTGACACAAGGATTAGCACATCCTGTCGCAGAGGGACCTCCACCGGAGCGAATAGCACTGATATGCAGGGAACATTGTCCACCACCCAGATCAGGATCGGAGACACATCCCGGAGGACCCTCCTGCACCGGGTCCCTCCCTGAATATTCAATGTAGGCCAAGGCCGTCAGCTAGGCCTAGCTCCCCTGAACAGGCAGGCCCTGAAGAGGAGTAGGCAAGCGAGTTAGAACTAACTTGAACGCTCATAGATTCAAAAATTGATAGGTGTATAGGCCTCCTAAGGGCCCTACCTCCCCTGGAACCGTAGGGACTTCCAGAAGAAGACCCCCCTCGACCTGATAGATTGGCATCCATGGTGACTGTCTACCCAGGAAAGGTCAAGAAGGGACTGCCCTCAGGCAGGTTCCTAAAGTTCATCCACTACAAGAGGGACCTCCTCACCAGGGAGGAAGGCACACATACCCTGCCCCAGGGATGCTGGGTCCTTGTCCCGTAGGACAAAAAGGAGAAGTTGCAGAAGTCCCCAGGGGGGGACTGAACGTAAGGGGCCTCTTTGGAGTACGCCACCAGCGGGCCCACCAGCTGCGTCCCCTGCCTGGTGGAGGGACGTGGACAGCTAAGAGGGACTGAGCCCATACAACCAGAATGTCCACTTTACAGCTGAGGAAAGAAGATCCTTGCTAGAACTGTATAAAATTCATTCATAGGAATGGAGTTACCAATGAAGGGTACAATAAGGACTTGGGGTGTTTGATCACCCCTCCAAATGACTCCCAAATGGACACCCTCCAGCCGAGTATCCAACGTAGCCAGACGTAGAGACTGGGAAGTGATGAGGACGTCCAGGTAGGTCATCGCGCGGACGCCCCTTGGTCTCACGAGAGACCACACCCCCGTCAGCACCTTGGTGAGCGCTCTGGGAGATGAAGAGAAGCCAGATGACAAGGTCACGATTATTAGTGTTAGTCAACCAACGCGAATCTGAAGAACCTCGGTGTCCAAAGAACACAGGGAAGTAAGGATAAGCAGCATTGAGTTCCACAGACGGCAAGAAGCCCCCGACGCGCAAGGAGCTGATGGCCGAGCGCAGTGTTTCCATTGCAGAAACCGCCTGTAATAGACGAATTGCTGAAAATTTGTGAGACCAGATTGGGCTAGACTGACCCAACCTTTTTTGTGGAACTGTGGAAAGGTTAGTGTATCGGCCCCTGCCTCTGCCTATTAAGGGCAATCTGCAAGAGACCCCCAGACCCCGCAGGCCTTGCATGGCCTGCACCAGCACCTGAACAGAGGCAGGGACCAGGAGCACCCGGGACCCAATAATCTTGGGGGAGGCCGTGCAGCAACTCTATCTTGTATCCGGAGGACACTAACTCCCGAATCCACCAGTCTGAGGCGTGATACCCCCTCGCATGAGCACGGTGCCGCAGCCGTCCCCTCACCCAGACGGGCAAGGGTGCCCCAACATGCTTGAGGGGATTTTGGTGGAAGATTTAGACTTAGCCCGCCAGACGGCCCAGGGCATTATATGCCGCTCCTGGGGCAGGAATCTGCACGAGCCCCCAGGAAGGACACCCCTGCTACTTGTTTTACACTATGGTAGGGAGCGGGAGGGGTTACCCTGCCCCGAAGGGGCCGGGACGGCCGCCTACGTTGAGGTGAATTGCCCCTATTTACCAAACAGGTCCAGACGGGCCCCAAACAGGCGTTGCCCTCTAAAGGGAAGCCCAGTAAGAGTCTTCTTAGCATCATCGCCAGTACCCCACTGTCGCAGCCAAACCAAGCTACGTATAGCCACCACAAGGGCAGAAATCCTTGCACACACTCCAATGGTGTCATCCAGTGCTAATAGGATACATTTTTCAAATACATCACAACTGAAGAGCGCATTAAACGCATCCCAGGAGAGATACTCAGGGTGATGATCAAGCATCTTTCTGATAAGGGTTCTAGCGGCACAGACCGGGCGTAGCGCCGTCCCTGCACAAGAAAAGGCGTGGGAGGCCACAGATCAATGCGCCGGTCCTCAGCATCCCGAAGGGTACTATAAGCAGGGGCTGTAATAAAGGGGGGGTTAGGAACCCCTACGATCGGCGCAACCACCACAGGAGGTGATGACTAACAACTGACCACCTCAGGGGGAAAAGGGGGTATTTCCTATCCCAGTCCCCTGGGACCCCTGGAATTTACTGGGGAATTCCCATTCCTCGAGTACAAGAGCATGGAAAACGAGCCTGCTCTAGAAATTCCAAGTGCGCTGTCGCTGTATGGAAAACGCTCCCCTCTCGGCTCGGAGGCCTCACCAGGGAGAGAGATAGACAGGACCTTAAATACCTTAATCAACCAATCTCACACTGGCCCCAGTATTCAGGGCCAGAATCACCATGACTCCTCGGCCTCTCATCAGATGAGCCTGAGTCAGAGACCAGCTCTCCTTCAACAGAAGGGGAATAGTCACACGGAGTAGTCAACTCCTCAGTTCCCATAGGACAAACAGAAAACAGGAGGCGTCAAGGGCCACTTCTTACCAGGGCCCCTGCGCCCTGACAACCTCGCCGTAATCTGATCAGCCGTAGGCCGTCTGGAAGACACAGCAGGCTGCAAATCCCCACTTGTATGCGACTCAGCAGGAGTGAGAATTAAGCATGGGGAAATAAGTGTATTGAAACGAGGTGCAGCCACTGGCAACACTGCTTGCTCGGCACAGGGTCCGCAGACCCGCGCCCTGTCAGCGTCAGCATGGGGTTGACCACACGCTAAACACAGCCGGCCTTGTCCCAGAGGGACCCCGGTCACATAATTCTGAGATGCCTCCATATGGTGATTATCTAGGCACAATATGCCAGCAGGGATTTATGCAATAGGCAACCCTGGATGTCCCAAAGATCCGCTAGGAATGTGGGAGAATTTTACAAGGCCCACTATAATTTAACCCAGGCCGGGGAAGCCGCTGGATTCAACAGTCTGAAATACATAATGTGAATAAAGGGTGTCAGAGCTATGCGCAGTAATAAGAATCATGAAATCGCCCGTGAGGGCACTTACAGACCAAGGTAGGAAGGAGGGCCGTTACCGCGCGCGCGCGACTAACATCAAAATGGCGCCAAGCGAACCTCGAAGGGCGGGCCAGAGCGGGCCGTGTCGCGGAGCGCGCCAACCCAGGTCCCCGCCCCCCCCCCCAAGAGCGCGAAGCTCTAAGGCAGTAGTCAATATTGTAAAGAGAAGCAGAGTGTATGACACACATAGCACAGATGATTTTTGCCAATGGAGACGCTGCAGCGTCTGGGGCGCCGCCGCCGCAGCACATCCAATAAGGAAAGAGACGAGCGCAGCGGCGGCGATAACAATAAAAAAGCAAACAGCACGGCTCTGACACCAAGTTACAAGTCAAGGACAATACTAAGGCCATAATCGTGTAATCGCAGTACACTTGACACCGCCACACACACCCCCCCCTTTCTTTTCCCCCGAGCTACGGGGGGAAACAAGGAAGGATGGCGACCCTTTGGCTAGGGCCCACCGCTACACGGGGCATGGGGCAATATTGCGGGAGGGGCATCCACTAGAGGCTCACCATCAGCCTAAACCGCCTACCCTATGGTGGGGGATTGCGGTGGAGCGTGGCTCCGTAAGCACGCATGGTGCTGCCTACCTTCACCCGACCAGAGCAGCCCAGGCTGGGAGGCACATCATTGAAGAGGACGGGTGGGAATAGTCCCACAGGGCCGCAGGCTGTAATAGCCCCGCTCACCTGCGAGAGAGTGATACTTCATGTCTTCGCAGTTCAGCACTGCAGAGAAATCTGGGGATTTGTGGGAGGTCCCTGGGAGGAGCCTGTTTTTGCATGTCTGCAGTGCACAGCGCCATCTGGCGGAGGATTACCCACGTGTATATGGAGCAGGACGTACTGTATGCTTAGAATATAGATTGTGGGACAGATCTTTGTATTGACCCTGAATATATTTATACATAGTTATTAGATCACCCATCTAGCAATCTTTCAGGGTCCTCTAGCCCCCGCACTCATTTTATTAACTTTGTTGCCCTTCTTTGAACGCGCTCCAGTTCTGATATGTCCTTCTTAAGCACAGGTGCCCAGAACTGTACACAGTACTCCATATGGGGTCTGACCAATGACTTGTACAGGGGTAAAATGATGCTCTGGTCATGAGCACCTATGCCCCTCCTGATGCACCCCATGATCCTATTTGCCTTGGCAGCAGCTGCCTGGCATTGATTACTACAGTTGAGCTTATTGTCAACTAAAACCCCTAGGTCCTTTTCCATTGTTGTTTTACCAAGTGTATCTTTATTTAGTGTGTAATCATGACACAGATTTCTCCTTCCCATGTGCATAACCTTACATTTATCTGTGTTAAGCTTCATTTGCCATTTAACTGTTCATGCTTCCAATCTATCTAAATCTGTTTGTAGCTGCCTGCTGTCCTCTTTTGTTTTAATTACTTTACACAGCTTAGTATCATCTGCAAAGATTGAGACTTTACTGTTTAATCTGTACCCAATGTCATTTATATATATTGAAGAGAATTGGTCCCAGAACAGGCCCCGCGTGGTACTCCACTAGTAACGGTGACCCAATCTGAGTGTGTACCATTGATAGACCTCCATTTATTGTTTGAACCAGGTTCCCATCACATTTAGTTATGGCACTGATCACACCATCAGTGTACAGGGAGGAAGCAGGCTGTGGCAGATACATGATAAGAGGGCAGAGTAGGGGGCACCCGACACCTAGTAAGGACCTGCATTTTGTACACAGGTTAGGACTCACCAGTGCTGCTCTCTGCTCTTTACTCTTCTCGTTCCTCTCCGTGTCGTAGATGGAGATACTCAGCTCCGGATCCGATTCCTCTTTAGCTCGAGTGGACAGGATTTCCACAACCTATTTAGGGGTGACATGGTCATAGTTATGGACAGCTGGGGTGAAGTGGCACCCACCCTACTCTTCTTTATGGCACCCATCAGTCTGCCAACCAAAACCATCAGTTCCCACTGGTCTGGTCTGGACCCCATACATGGGGAATCCTGTTTCCTGCCCTGCCATTGGCCAGAGGAGAACCACTGCACTTCAGAGTTTGTGGGCTGCACCTGCCACCAGCACAACACCAAAAAGCCACCAAACGCATCCTTACCTCTGCCTCAGACTTCCTCAGTGCCGTCATGGCACACAGCTCGGCCTGCTGCAGCTGAAAGAGGGTCTCATAGATGTAGAGCTGCTTGTTACACTTTTCCGAGGGCTCCACCTGCCGGGAAAGGGATCTAGAGGTTAGGGGCAATAGGCTCAGCGAGCACATCCACCAGTCTCCTGGCACAACGGCACATCCACCAGTCTCCTGGCAAAACGGTACGGAGGGAGTTCTAGAATAGCGCTTAGAGCTTTAGCAGATGTGTGCAGTGCAGACTATGATAAGCCTGTGAAGTGGGCACCATGATTCCGGGGGCACGTCACACAGTGGGGTCTCTATTATGGCCGCTGTTACACTGGCAGCACAGTGTTCCATCCTGGGATCTCCCCTGCTGCTGCATAGCTGGGGTGCATGGGGTGACCCTCCTCTGGGTTGGCTCATACCTGGTAGGAGATGCAGTTCTCTGCGCTCAGGTTAATGTGTGCACCCTTCTCGCCCAGGTTGTCTGGCTTCTGAAACTCCCAGTAGGACGTGCTGATGCGGTCATCTTGGCGGTGGCAGCGAACATTGATGCGTTCCTCAGTGATCAGAAATACGCGCTCAGCTACATCCTCATTGGCCAGTTTCTTTGGGTTTCTGTTAAAACGCTCTGTGATTCTCTGGCAAGGAAAGTTGAGGTGTAAGCTGCTGACAGTCACATAACTGCGGTGATAGGGCTGGCTACAGGTTTATGTTTGTGAGGATAAATAAAATATATGGCCAGATAAAAATATGACCAAAACTATGGTTGTTAAACATACCTTGTCAATTAGAGGCATGCTAGTACATTTGTCTGGAGATGCCAACAGGAAGCCATTTACATATGACAGGACAGGAGAACAAGCCATTTTACAACCCTGTGCTAACTAGGCCTCTTCTGGCTGAGTCAGGTGACACCTTCCTATGTGGTAAGTGACATCTACTTACTACAAAGCAGTGAATGAGACATTTGCTGCACACCTCTCTTCAAAAGAAAATTAAAGCATAACTTTTACAATGGAACGCCCTGGAGACCCAGCATTCTGCCCGCCCCAATAACCAGTTTAAAAAGAGAGATGGGCACAGATGACATGACATGCCAGGGGATTGCTTCTAATAAGTAGGCTATTATCATCACTTTTCCTGTACCCCTCACAGCAGGACATTATCGTCACAAGAGGTAAAGGGTTTCTGTTTATTTCTCCCTTTTATTTTTGCCATATTTTGTATGTCTGTTATTTTTATTGTACATCTTTGTTTTACATGCACAGCCCCTTATGGGTGAATTAAAGATTTATAAATTCTTCTGTGTGCTATCCCTCTTAACTTCAGGAGAGAAATTGTATGTGTGCTAAATCTTGTGCCCTGTGTGCTTGCCTATCGCTACTAGTGCCTGTCTGGGGGTGTGAATAGAAGGTTGACAAACAGAAAGGATAAAATGAATTAAAAGAAAGAAAGAAAAAAAAAAGATTAGAATTAAAAGAATAACAAGAAATCTAGAAGAGAAAAACATCCCCCTGGCTGACAGTCCTTAGTCCTTAATACTGCATTGCCCTGCTTTCTTCATAGGAGGTCGCCATGGAGGAGGGAATGATGCTGCCCATATGAGGGGCAGCACCATGTGAGGGATACCCTTCCAAGATGCAGGGGCCACGGCACCTACCTGGGTAAACCCAGTGCCGAAGCTGGCCCTGTGCTGTGATATCAAGATATGAAGGTAGAGGAAGTGTGCACGAGTTCCAGATCCCTGTACATGACCCAGGCAGATAAGAAAATATAACAATGAAGATACCACCAGTTGGTGCATCGCCTCCATCTAGTGCCATGTTTCCATTATAAATTGATTGATAAATTGAATGACTGAATTAGGTCTGATTAAATCTGTGATATAGCATAAGACATTTGTTGATTTGTGATTGTCTGTGCTCAGTGGAAGAAAGGGTTAAAGGCCATCATTGCAATGGAGTGTGTGACCATTCATCATGAATGTATATCAAGTACCATTATATGAGAAGGAGGGGGTCTCTAATAGGTCAAATCCGGCGTATCATTTTACACAGAGATCACTGCTTCTGTAGAGGGTAAACAACATTTGTTTCTTTGTTATGGTTGGGGGTATATGCTTTTGTTGGAGAGCCTTCTTCGGGACACAAGGACTTGCAGCACACACATCATACATAAGGGCAAGCATAAGTTCATCACAGAATAACATTGGAACAAAGTTATGTACTTACCTTAGCCTCCTGAGAACAATTCAACAATTAATATGCATTTAAAAGAGAGCTATTGAGTGTAGCTTTTCTTATTATTCTTTTATGTTTTTTATTTTAGTTACAGTTTGTCTTGTTTCATTGTATTTTAGTTTTATTATAATTAAGGTCACAGTTATTTAGGTTTATTATTATTTATTTATGGTTATCGGCTTCTGATGAGGTATACATGGAATCATTAAGCATATTCTTTGGCTTAGAAGCTTGGCTAAGGAAGTTCAGTTTTACATATAGACTACCTACCTAACACCAATTCTTATCTCTGTAGCAGAGGATTGAAGGGGTCTCTGGGACAACAATATTCATGTTGGGAATCGATGTTGCTCATGTTTTGAGATCGGCTCTGTGTGTATGGGAAGGGGGCACTTACCAAGATGGGTCTCGGATTGGCCTCTGTGGGACCGCCTGCTATTGCCACCTTCTTTGGCCGCTTCCCAAACACAGCGTGGCGGTAACATAGGAAGTCGTCACGTTCTCTGAAGGTCTCGATGATCTCTTTGGGTTTCTCATCTCGGCGCTCCAGTCCATCTAGACGGGCCTTGCTGTAGAAGAGCATGGTGCGCTCGGTTTCTGGCGCCATTGAGCGATAGGTGTGGGCTGGAAGAAGTATGCAAAAAGTACAGCAAGGCCCAATCGTATACCCCTGCCCCCCTATTCAACTCTTATCACACTCACCCTTCAGAGAGTCGCTGCGGCCTGGAGAAAATTGCTCGGTGGTCAGCCCCGTCTCTCTGCTCTGCTGCCTCACCTCCAGCTTGTCCATCCGATTCAGGAAGTAGTCCTGTACTTGTGTTTCCCGGGAGCCTGGAAGAGAGTCGGGTGCTCAGACTGAGCTAGGCTGCCTCTGGCCCCCCTCCCCAGGCTCATCACTTACACTCTGTGTCCTGGTAAAGGGTGAGTCGGGCAACCAAGCCATCCTTCTGCAGGTACGGGGCCCACTTCTCCAGCTTGGACTTTCTATACTGCAAAAGCTTCTTCCCTTGAGGGCTCCGAGTCTCAAACTCTGAGAAGGTACACACACAACATGCTAAGTACATGGGGCTGATGCTGTGCCAGTGAGAAGGGGCAGGAGGTGAGACTGAGGGTTGGGAGTTATGAAAGGACACACGGGGGAGGACACTGCATGATATGGGGGCCAGGAACCTCTCTGTGGGGGCAGCTTGGTGTTTGGAGACCTCCTCACTGACCTTTCGGTGTGATGATGATGGGCAGCGTCCAGGATGGTGGCATCTGGAAAATCTCCCGATCCTGTAATATACACAGACATGCAGAGAGGTGATGGGGAGGCCGATTTATTAATAGCGCCAGGTAGCGACAGATGAGCGACAGTAGCGTGACTTTCACAGCGCCGGCTAGTATTCGCTGTGCTTGGCCGTTGTTCGGTTGTTGACAGCGACTCAGTCGGTGTGCGGTAATGTTGAATACGGGGTTAGGAGTCGCTGTTTGACAGGTTCCGCGCTGTATGGGAGCGCATGACAACGAATGGCCATAACGAACGGCTCCCAGCATATTCATTAACAAATCACGCTCAAAAAATTCTCGCGCTGTAAAATGCTTGTTTAAACCCCAGAGCGCTGGCGGCGATGTGTTAAAAGTAGTTTTTTAACCCCCAAACAACCTTATTTTTGGAATAAAATAATAAACAAGTTTTTATAAACATTTTGTAATATGAATACATTAATATCAGACCTGTAATATCAATTCTATTTTTTTTTTTTACCTTAAAAAAAAGATATAGAAGACATTACAGAAGTGGTCACCGAATTTTTGACATTTAAAAAAAAAAAAAAAAAAAAATACCATTTTGTGAATACTCACCTTGTAAAATGGGTATTATAAGTATGTCACACACCCCGCTTCAATATAATCATTACATGTGGGTAGTATGGTCTGAAGAGGGCGATCTGCAGAGATGATTGGAGGAAAGAAAGCCCCTCCCAGTCCATAAATACCTGGGACCTCCCACTCATTACCCAGTATAAAGAAAGCAGTAAGGTAAGGGACCAAGAAGAGCCAAATATTAGTCATAACACGCAAGGTTCACAAACGATGGATCCAGAATACAAAAGGGCGGGTTGAAGCGGGGTGTGTGACATACTTATAATACCCATTTTACAAGGTGAGTATTCACAAAATGGTATTATTTTAAGTATGTCACACACCCCGCTTCAATATAATCATTACATGTGGGACATCCAAAAGCAGTGTCCATAAAGGGTGGGGATCCAAAACAAGGCATAAAGCAAAACTTAAACTACTGCAGCCTGCAGAACTTTGCGGCCAAAACAGCATCCGCTGAGGCCCGAACATCAACCTTGTAAAACTTTGAAAAAGTGTGAACAGAAGACCAGGTAGCGGCCTTGCAAACTTGCTCAACAGAGGCCTGGTGCTGAAAAGCCCAGGAAGCCCCAACCGCACGAGTAGAATGAGCTGTAACACGAAGGGGAGGATTTCTCCCCTTAGCAGAAAAGGCCCCGACAACGGCCTGACGAATCCACTTACTGATGGAAGACTTAGCGGGCGCCAAACCTTTCTTGGGCCCAGAGGGTACCACAAAGAAGGCATCAGTCTTACGAAAGGCAGATGTTACCACCAAATAGTACTTCACAACTCGAACCACATCCAGGGAATGCAGGACCCTCTCCTTTTCGTTACTGGGATTAGGACACAGAGAGGGCAAAACAATGTCTTGATTTAAGTGAAAAGGCAGAAAACCACCTGAGGAAGGAAATCCGGGTTAAAACGGAAAACCAACTTGTCCTGATGTCTTTCAAAATACGGGACCTGAATGGACAGAGCCGCCAACTCAGAAACACGCCGAACAGAAGTGATAGCTACCAAAAAGGCCACCTTCTGAGTAAGGGAAGACAAGGCAATATCATGCAAGGGCTCAAAGGGAGGACCCTGAAGAGCAGAAAGAACCAAATTCAAATCCCAAACCGGAATCAGAGCCTTCCTAGGGGGGCGCACGTGCGTAACCCCCTGGAAAAAGGTCTTAACCAGCGGATGAAGCGCAAAAGATCTTTGGAAAAACACCGCCAGGGCAGACACCTGCCCCTTCAGAGTATTAAAGTGGACCAACACCCTCCAAAACAACTTAGCTTTATTACATATAAAATAAAAGGACACTTACCTTTTGATGACTGTTGGAGCCATCTGTCCCTCGCAGCGCCTGAAATATTAATAATTCTCAACAGGAAGTCCCACCCTCCAGGTCTTGTCCGCTGTCAATCACGCTTTTCCGCTCATTAGCATTTTTTGTCCGTGGAGATCAGGTCTTCTGTTGTCTCGCGTTGTCATCAGGTGGCGTGTCCTCTCTCTGGCCTCAGGCGCGTGCACGTCTCCCTCCCAGCTATACTTGCAGTCAGTCTGGTTATTTGATTGGTTGAGCTGTGCTCAGCCATGATTGGCTGCAGGCACCTGAGCCTCCGCCTCCCCTCCTCTCACTCCCCTCCCTCCTCCTTCCATTCAGCGTCTGCTCTCCTCTCGTCTCATCTCGTGCTGGATGCGGTGAGTTTATTTTTGTTTCATAAATGTCTTGGTCAAATGCGTTTACTGTTTAATTCACTGTAATGTGCTGCGCCACTGAGAATGTTATGGGGGGACTCGGCCACTGAGAATCTTATGCCACTAAAAATGTTATGGGGGACTCTGCCACTAAAAATGTTATGGGGGGATTCTGCCTGCTAAAAATGTTATGGGGGGATTCTGCCTACTAAAAATGTTATGGGGGGATTCTGCCTGCTGAACATGTTATGGGGGGATTCTGCCTGCTAAAAATGTTATGGGGGGATTCTGCCTACTAAAAATGTTATGGGGGGATTCTGCCTGCTGAAAATGTTATGGGGGGATTCTGCCTGCTGAAAATGTTATAGGGGGATACTGTCTGCTGAATATTTTATGGGGGGATTCTGCCTGCTGAATATGTTATGGGGGGATTCTGCCTGTTGAATATGTTATGGTGGGATTCTGCCTGCTGGAAATGTTATGGGGGGATTCTGCCTGCTGAATATGTTATGGGGGGATTCTGCCTGCTAAAAATGTTATGGGGGGATTCTGCCTGCTAAAAATGTTATGGGGGGATTCTGCCTGCTGAAAATGTTATGGTGGGATTCTGCCTGCTGAATATGTTATGGGGGGATTCTGCCTGCTGAAAATGTTATGGGGGGATTCTGCCTGCTGAATATGTTATGGGGGGATTCTGCCTGCTAAAAATGTTATGGGGGGATTCTGCCTGCTGGAAATGTTATGGGGGGATTCTGCCTGCTGAATATGTTATGGGGGGATTCTGCCTGCTAAAAATGTTATGGGGGGATTCTGCCTGCTAAAAATGTTATGGGGGGATTCTACCTGCTGAATATGTTATGGGGGGATTCTGCCTGCTGAATATGTTATGGTGGGATTCTGCCTGCTGAATATGTTATGGGGGGATTCTGCCTGCTGAAAATGTTATAGGGGGATACTGTCTGCTGAATATTTTATGGGGGGATTCTACCTGCTGAATATGTTATGGGGGGATTCTGCCTGCTGAATATGTTATGGTGGGATTCTGCCTGCTGAATATGTTATGGTGGGATTCTGCCTGCTGAATATGTTATGGTGGGATTCTGCCTGCTGAATATGTTATGGGGGGATTCTGCCTGCTGAATATGTTATGGGGGGATTCTGCCTGCTAAAAATGTTATGGGGGGATTCTGCCTGCTAAAAATGTTATGGGGGGATTCTACCTGCTGAATATGTTATGGTGGGATTCTGCCTGCTGAATATGTTATGGTGGGATTCTGCCTGCTGAATATGTTATGGTGGGATTCTGCCTGCTGAATATGTTATGGTGGGATTCTGCCTGCTGAATATGTTATGGTGGGATTCTGCCTGCTGAAAATGTTATAGGGGGATTCTGCCTGCTGAATATGTTATGGTGGGATTCTGCCTGCTGGAAATGTTATGGGAGGATTCTGCCTGCTGAAAATGTTATGGGGGGATTCTGCCTGCTGAATATGTTATGGGGGGATTCTGCCTGCTAAAAATGTTATGGGGGGATTCTGCCTGCTGAATATGTTATGGGGGGATTCTGCCTGCTGAATATGTTATGGGGGGATTCTGCCTGCTGAATATGTTATGGGGGGATTCTGCCTGCTGAATATGTTATGGGGGGATTCTGTCTGTTGAAAATGTTATGGGGGGATTCTGCCTGCTAAAAATGTTATAGGGGGATTCTGCCTGCTAAAAATGTTATAGGGGGATTCTGCCTGCTAAAAATGTTATGGGGGGATTCTGCCTGCTAAAAATGTTATAGGGGGATTCTGCCTGCTAAAAATGTTATAGGGGGATTCTGCCTGCTAAAAATGTTATAGGGGGATTCTGCCTGCTAAAAATGTTATAGGGGGATTCTGCCTGCTAAAAATGTTATAGGGGGATTCTGCCTGCTAAAAATGTTATAGGGGGATTCTGCCTGCTAAAAATGTTATAGGGGGATTCTGCCTGCTGAATATGTTATGGGGGGATTCTGCCTGCTGAATATGTTATGGGGGGATTCTGCCTGCTGAATATGTTATGGGGGGATTCTGCCTGCTAAAAATGTTATAGGGGGATTCTGCCTGCTAAAAATGTTATAGGGGGATTCTGCCTGCTAAAAATGTTATAGGGGGATTCTGCCTGCTGAAAATGTTATGGGGGGATTCTGCCTGCTAAAAATGTTATAGGGGGATTCTGCCTGCTGAAAATGTTATAGGGGGATTCTGCCTGCTAAAAATGTTATAGGGGGATTCTGACTGCTAAAAATGTTATGGGGGGATTCTGCCTGCTAAAAATGTTATGGGGGGATTCTGCCTGCTAAAAATGTTATAGGGGGATTCTGCCTGCTAAAAATGTTATAGGGGGATTCTGCCTACAGGATTGGCACTCTAATTTGGGATGCCCTGCTGTGTGAATCTCACGGATCGGTCCGTAAAACTCACCTTTTGGTCGCCTAACCAGTCAGTGCTTGTGCTCCATTCATACCCTCCCTAGCCAACCTGATGTCGGATCTTTTACATTCCAGGCCGGCTGCAGGGGGTGATTGGTCCAACTTAAGCTTGCCTGCCAGACCCCCTCTCCATCTTCTGCAAGATGACCATCCAAACTAAGATATATAATTTAGAGATAGAGCCACTTGCATGGGGTATGCAGTGTAAATCATGAGGAGCTCTCTGTATTTACAATTCATCATCTGCTGGGTCCAATATTTCCAGACAGGGATGGCTACAAAACCAAAATTTAGAAAGTGTTTAATCTGAGACACCCATAGAGCAGCACAAGTGCCTCAGTTTGAGATCATACACTGCATACTGGCCACTTACAGGCTGGATGCCACAACTGCAGGAAGATTGTGGTTATGTTGTGGCCCCCAACACTGCAATAGATGACACAGTATTATGCCAAGAGGTTAGTCCGCTAGACCAACAAACACATTTTGAAAATGGAGCTTTAAGCTCTGTTTTGTAAGTAAATGTAATGTGTTTCTTATTTATGCTTTTTGAAAACCTTTTGAGATATATATATATATATATATCTTATGTGTTTATTTTTTATTTTTATAAAGGTACGCAATTATTTTCATTATCCAATTGCTTCAACCCTTTTATTTCTATTTTCAATTAGATTTATTTTTACAATATATATTAATAGAGCAGGCACTTGATCACTTAATAGGAACAACAGTCAGCCTCGTGTCTGAGACTGACTGCTTCACAGTCACCGATAATGGCCGCCTCCATAGGAGACAATGGATCTGAGCTGAAATTGTGACGGCCCGACAGCAGCCGTTCTTGCCCCAACTGACATAAACAAGAGCCGTTTGCCAAACATTAAATATGACACAGCAAATGACTAATCAGAGACTATGCATGCGCCGTAAAACCAGAAAGAGGGGAGCTGTTCTGGGAAAACTGGGGGGGGCAAGCAGAAAAAAACCCAACCAATCTAAGATTTCCAGGGCCGGCTGCTAGCCTCCCACCTGCGGCATCCCAATCGCTGTAGCGACCAGAGCCCAGCAAAACTCAGCTTTTCCGGCTGCTCCCACAGCGATGTAAACAATGGGGAGCAAGTAAGGCGGCATCCCCAGCATCTCAGGGCTGTGGGGCTAACAATCGCCCAACCATTCAGCTACACGCCCACTTCTGGGGATGCACTCGGTTTCGTTCCCAATTGCATGGCAAGCGGCTATGATTGGAAGAGGGCCTGCTTCACCACCGCGCACTACGTCAGGCAGGGGGAGACTGCGCGCATGCGCAGTAGTGTCAGGTGAAGCGCCGCTCGCTCCCGATGCAAGCGGCGCTTCACCTATCTACCGCGCATGCGCGAGATTAAGCCAACAAAAGTTCAAAGTATCACTTCCTCCACAGCACAAAATCAAAGATGGCGGCCGGACCGAAAACGGTTAGCGACGCGGCGAGGGAGGATCACAGGTAAGTTTAATTTACATTTCTTTTTAAATCGGGTCATGCTGCTTTTGTTACATATTTTTAAAAGGGGAAAAAAAAAAAAAAAGGGCTGGGTGTTGGTCCACTTTAAGTTGGAGCCCTAGATCCAAACCGTGTTGCAGGAACTCCAGGATTCTAGAAATAGAGAATTCCCTGCAAGGGAAAGCCCTAGTCTCACACCAATCAATATAAGACCTCCAAGTCCTATAGTAAACGGAAGAAGAAGACCTCTTCCTAGCGCTAATAAGAGTCTGAATAACCGCATCAGAAAGACCTTCCTCCTTCAAGATGGAGGTTTTAGCAGCCACGCCGTCAAAGCCAGCGTTGGTAAATTGGGGCAACGTAGATGACCCTGTGTGTGCAGATCCGGCAGCAGGGGCAGAACGAACTGATCTTCTGCTAACCTTACCACGTCTGCGAACCAAACCTGTCTTGGCCACCTTGGAGCCACCAGAATTGCTGACGCTCCTTCCAGAGCCAGCTTGCGCACTACTCTGGCTACCATGGGAAACGGAGGGAACAGATACAGAGACCCCAGATCCCTCCAGTTCAGGGACATGGCGTCCGTCGCGAAGGCTAGCGGAACCTTCGCCAGAAACACAGATGCCGGAAGTTTGTGATTGTGACGGGAGGCAAAGAGGTCCACCACCGGTGAACCCCACCTGAGACAAATCGAACGAAACACCTTGGGACTGAGAGGCCACTCCCCCTTGCGGGCTGACCACCTACTCAGAGAGTCCGCCTCCGAGTTCTCTACTCCCAGAATGTGAACTGCCGAGATGCACGGGACGTGGCTCTCCGCCCAGTCCAGAATCAACGACACTTCCCTGAGGGCACTCCTGCTGCGAGTCCCTCCCTGGTGATTGATGTAGGCAACCGCCCTCCGATTGTCCGACCGAACCTGGACCGGCAAGCCCTGCAGGAGATGAGTCAAACGAAAAAGAACCATTCTGATGGCTCTCAATTCCAGAATGTTGATAGGCTCGTGGGCTTCCAGGGGTCCCCACAACCCCTGAAATTGCAGATCCTTCCAGAAGCCCCCCCATCCTGAGAGGCTGCCATCCGTGGTGACCACCTCCCAACGAGGAGTCTGAAAAGACCTGCCCTTCAACAGATTGGTTGAGTTCAGCCACCACCTGAGTGGTCGGCGAACCCGGGGAGACATCAGAAAGAATTGATCCAGCGACAGAGGAGATCTATTCCAGACAGACAATAGATGGAGTTGTAGCGTCCTCGTGTGAAACTGGGCAAAGGGGACTGCCTCGAAGGAGGCCACCATCAACCCCACCAGTCTCATTCCTAGTCGAATGGTCGGACGAGGAATGGACATGAGCGACCGAATCAATTCCTGAATCAAAAGAACCTTGGATTGAAGAAGGAACACTCTGGCCTGATCTGTATCCAGAGACATTCCCAGAAAGGATACTATCCTGGACGGGTAAAAGGAGGTCTTGAGGTAGTTGATCACCCAGCAGAACCTCTCCAGAGTGGATATTACCGTACTGGTGTCCAATTCCGCTTGGCTGAATGATGATGCCATGATGAGGAGATATGGCACTATGCGAATTCCCTGCGCTCTAAGAAGAGCCATCACCCCAACGAGCACCTTGGTGAAAAACCCTTGGAGCTGTGGTGAGACCAAAAGGAAGAGCTACAAACTGAAAGTGCCGATCTTCCACCACAAACCTGAGGAATCTCTGGTGTGCGGGAAAAATCAGAACATGGAGGAAAGCGTCCTTGATGTCTATGGACGTCATGAAGTCCCCCTGACGGAGAGTGCGGATAGCTGAACGAAGCGATTCCATGCGAAATTTTCGCAGCCTGATAAACCTGTTGAGGATCTTCAGATCCAGGATGGGCCGGATAGAGCCATCCTTTTTGGGGACCGTGAACAGATTTGAGTAAAATCCCCAACCCTGATCTGATAGGGGCACTGGCGAGATGACCTCTATCTCCAGAAGACTTGAAAACGCCTCCCGAAGCCCCTGTGCGCCAGGTGCATCCGGGGACACCCTAGACCTGAAGAAAAGCGGAGGAGGACGGGCCTCGAACTCCAACTTGTAGCCGGAAGACACGACTTCCCGGATCCATTTGTCCGAAACCTCCCGAATCCAGATCAGAGAGAAGTGTCACAGCTGTCCCCCCACCCGCACGGGTGAGGGCGCCCCCTCATTGCTGAGCAGGCTTGTTCGCAGGTTTTGGGTTTTGAACCCCAGTTGTATCCTGAGCGGGCACGTCCTCTGCCCCTATTCCAGGAATCTCCTCTAGTGGAAGGGAAGGCGAAACCTCTTCCTGCTCTGGATCCGCGAAAGGAATGATTGAAAGAAGCCGCCCCGCGAAAGGGACGTCGTTGCTTCTTGCGTTGAGGTAACTTACCCCCCTTAGCTACTGAATCCAATTTTTCTCCAAAAAGCTGTAGCCCCACGAATGGGAGAGACGTCAGCGACTTTTTTGACCCAAAGTCGGCCGCCCACTGGCGCAACCAAACTGAATGCCTTATAGTCACCATCAGAGCAGAAGCTCCCCAAGGCGGCTAACATGAAAGACAAGAATAACTCACAACGTTTAAGTCCCAGAAATTCATCACTGTCCGGGTGCAAACCGGAAGATGACAACAAGTCTCTGACCACCGACCTGGTAGCCACCACCAGCAGAGACGGAGCGCAAAAAAGGCCGTATGGCTGCCCCAATACTGGCGAAACCATGACAAGCCATCTGGTCAATTCGTTTATCCCCTCCATCTTTAAAAGAAGAGCAATCGGGGTTATTCAAAAACGGCTGAATTGGATAACCCCTGAATTGGTGCATCCACCTCAGGGGGGGACGTCCAGCACTTAACCGTGTCCGAAGGGAAAGGATATCTTTTATCCCAACTCTGAGGAATGCCTGGGGGCCGAGCCGGCCTCTCCCATTCCTTAGAAATAATCTTATCAAAATGCCTTTGATTAGGGAATTCCAAGCGCGGCTTGGATTCCTCATAAAACTCCCCTTGTTGATGAGGAGCAACCTCCGGAGGAGAAATAGCCAGAACCTCAAACATCTGAGCAAGGACGTTAGGAGTATCCAAAGAACTCCCTGACCCCTTCTCAGAGTCTGCGCCAACAAATTGCTGGTCGTCCGAATAATCCGATTCGTCAAATAGCTCCCCTTCCTCCAGAGGGGAGTAATCTGACCAATCCAGGCGATCCTCATCGTCATATTCAAATGTTGGTGGGACCGGTGACAAATGCTTTCTCTTAGCTGGAGCCTTCTTGGCAAACGCAGAAGAAATACATTTTTCAATATTAGTCAATCTAGCACACACATCAGATTGCAACTGCCCACCCGTGACAACGTCACACGGGACACGGGCCAAGACGGGGTGGGAAGGGGATGACGCCGGCGGTGCTGACCCAGACGCCTGGGGTTCTGACTGCCATGTAATAGTCTGCTGTGCACATGGTATACATAGAAATACGTCATCCCCTGTTAGGGATACCCCACAGCCCATGCACTTCCGGGATTGCCCCGAGGGGAGCCCGGTATCTGGGGATGCCTCCATACGGTGAACTTATATGTAGTCGCAATGACCGAGGGAATTACGCTAGTAAGCAACCCGGGATGCCCTTATAATTGTCCCAAGTGGGAGGATTTTAACATGGAATTTAACCCAGGGACCCAAGGACCGGAAGAAGACCCTTTAAAACCTGAGGCGTTCTACCTGAAAGACTGCCGGATATAAAGGGTTACATATAAGTAAATATATATATATAGAAATATAGGGGGCCCAAAGGGCCACTCACTGTGCCTTCCTGCGTGAGGTAAATGGCGTCCACCACACACACAGCTCACAGAGGCAGAGAGGATCCTGTGGGCGTGGCCAGCGCGGAGCGCGCGATATGTGTAGCTCCGCCCCCTTACAGAGCGGAAAGCGGGCTCCGCAGTGGGTCTGCCTAACAGGGGCGGGCCGTGGCGTCCCGCTCAACAGCCCGGCCACGCCCCTAATGGCAAAATGTGTGAGGTAAATTACCTCAGAAAAACACTATAGCGCACACATATACCGGCGCCATGGCAAGAACAGCAGCCGCGTAACCACAAAGACCCCAGGGATGTAATGGGTGCGGGCCGCGGCGACGCGCAATCGCCCGGCCCCGCCCACTGTGGCCAGCGCGTGAGGGGAGATCTCCCCTCACAAGATTAAGGGAACCGCCAGCGCAAATAACCGCGCTGCGGCCATTGCGGTAGTCACCGCAACAAAAAACAGTAAAGCCAGGGGGACAAGCCAGTGCCAACAGCCGGCCCCACCCCCCAACTACAACTTCTGAGGAGAAAAGTTCTCCTCAGCTCTGGCGCCAGTAGCAGCAAACGCCGCTGTTAAAGTGAAACAATGCACAATAAATAAATCCTAACTCTGAGGTAAAAAAGATGGCCCCCGACATTTTATCCCCACCACCACAGGAGAAGGGCATCAGGAAAGGGGGGCCAAGGGACAGGGCATCCCAAACCGGGGTCACCAGCCCGGATAACCGCCTACCCTCTGGTACAGGGTCTCGCGGTGGAGCATGGCTCCAGAGCACTAAAAGTGCCATTCTACCCTCACCCGGGATACAGCCTAGACTGGGAGGCATGTGTATTGGGACTTATAAAAAACATAACCGGGTGGAAATAGAGAGAAAAGCGGGCCGTGAATAAACCCGGCTACCTGAAATCCCCCTGTGCAAGGAGGAGACATCATCTTCTGACTTGCTCGCCGTCTGCAGAGATGGAAAACTGGGTAATGAGTGGGAGGTCCCAGGTATTTATGGACTGGGAGGGGCTTTCTTTCCTCCAATCATCTCTGCAGATCGCCCTCTTCAGACCATACTACCCACATGTAATGATTATATTGAAGCGGGGTGTGTGACATACTTAAAATACATTAATATCAATTAATTATGAATATTTAAAGATTGATCCATTGTAATGCATTGGAGAGCGCCAGGTAGCGAGAGGTCATACCTGGCGCTGTGATGGGATTAGCAGCGGCGCTGTTCGCTGAAGTCTGCAACATGATGAATCCCGCGCTAGCTGATGCTCTCGCCGGCGCTAGCCTCATTTAGCGTGATAAATGCATGATTGTGTTCGCAGCCTGGCGTTCTGGAGTCGGTCGCCGCCGATAGCTGGCGCTACCTGGCGCTAGTGAGACACTACCTGGCGCTATCCCTTGATAAATAAGGGCCTAAGACTGAGAGGCTCTAAAGCAACCAAACCCCATATGAAAACCATCAGAGAACCGCTTTACTCCCTGCCATTGCCATTACCACACTTACTGTGTTTCCACTTTCCATCTCTTCCTCTTCCTCGTCGTCCTCGTCCTCCATGTCCGGGATGAGGAGGATAGGCTTGGAGGTTCCCAGCAGCATGAATTCCCAGCACACGGGATCTCCCAGGTCAAAGGTTACATCCTGCCAACACAGTATAAAGTTAAAGTATAAAGGGAAAGTTTAAAATACACCTGCATGCCCCTCCCCCAACATGGATGTCCAATACCTTGCAGCCATTGCGGCAGTCCTGCATATTGACCCAGTAGTTCTGGTGGTTCCAGACGCTCTCGATCCCCAGGAAACGCTCATCTTGGGTCTTGTAGGCGTTGCCAGTCAGGGCGTCAATGAAGAAGTTTTCGGGGACTTCCCTCTTGCCAGACAGAACCAACACCCAGCAGTGGACCCGGAGGCCATATAGCGGGTCAGGACCGGCCTTCTCTGCTTCCTGGAGACATGAAACCGTCTAGTTATGACCTCAGCGAGGATTTATCTTGAGAAGATCGAGATTTAAGAAACATAGTTCTGAAAGACTATGGTTTATTTTCTGTATGTTAGAGTAACGCTTTAACGCTGGACTTTTCTGTAATTGCTTTTGCAAGGCTTATCAAAGGAATGTGCTGCTTCGCATGAGGGGCTCTGGGAACTGGGAACACTATGAAATACTCCCATGTTCGACCTTGTACATGGTCATAAATATTCTGTTCTCATTATTTTTAATTAACTTAGGTAATTTTCTGTTCTGCGCATGCTCCGACTATGCAATAAACCAGGGGTCAGAAGCGCCCCCTGCTCACTTCTTCTTCTTTGAGGCTCGCTACACACCTTGTTGCGTGTATTGATTTCTCTTAGAGTATAACAATTGGGAATCGGACAACAGAAGCCAGACCAAGTCCGGTGAGTGACTTGGACCTAACAATCTGCAGCAACCAAACAGTTTAATCCTCAGGATAAAAGGTGACATTTGGCTGCAACAGGTCACTACACAAAGGCACCAGTTGTTTTACCCGGCATAATGTAGACGGGTTAAAGTGGACTAAAACCCATCTGTGTGACTAATTTGCCCTGAATTTCTCACCCTCTACCGGAGGATGTAGGGGCCTGATCCCTAACCTGTAGATCGGGAGCCACATGAGGTTCTAGACCCCTTCTTTGTGGCTCGCAGGCTGTCTGAGTGATTGGGTTTACCCACGCTTACCCGCGCTTGGCCTCACAGTCTGACTATCCTGGGTTTTGGTCCTTGCCCCCAGGGTACCCAGATGCCCCACTGTGTGAAGCCCCCCCCTCGCCCAATCTCACTCACCCTTCCCCGGTCCTACAACGCATGCGCAGCCTCTCATCCAGTCAGCGCGCTGGCGGCCGCATCCCCTGCTACCCTTTAACAGGGAGCGTGCCCGTGCCAGCCATTCACAAATGCCTGAGGCGGCCAAAAGGGATAGCGGGGATGCCGCCGCTGCTTGGACGGCGAGTTTCTAAGTGACCTCTGGGTTTTTCACAGCGGGGCACCCCCATTTTTCTGCATGCCCCAGGGGGGAGGGAATCTAGCGGCCCCGGCATTTCATAGATTCCAGAGCCGTCGGGGTGCAGGTTTTTGGTCCACCTAAAATGATCCCCACTATTCTTTTAACAGGGAGTGTGCCTGTGCCAGACATTTGTGAATGGCATGCGCCCTGCTAAAGGGATAGCGGGGATGTGGCCGCTGCTCGCGCATATGACGTTGGACGGCGAGTTTCTAAGTGACCTCTGGGTTTTGCACAGCGGGGCACCCCGATTCTGCATGCCCCAGGGGGGAGGGAATCTAGCGGCCCCGGCATTTTATAGATTCCAGAGCCATCGGGGTGCAGGTTTCTGGTCCTCCTAAAATGATCCCCACTATTCTTTTAACAGGGCGTGTGCCTGTGCCAGACATTTGTGAATGGCATGCGCCCTGCTAAAGGGATAGTGGGGATGTGGCCGCTGCTCGCGCATGCGCCGTTGGACCGGGCGACCTCAGGGGTTTTACACAGAGGGGCATCGCAAATCTGGATGCCTCGGGGGGAGCAAGTATGCCTTCCCTGGAGTCTATGAGATTTCCAGTTTCTGGGTTTTGGTCCACTTGTGTAGAACCAAAGCTGCAGAAACTGGTAAGCCGGCGCACTGATCCACTTACCCAAGTCTTTCATTGAATTTTTTGGGTTAGAGCATGGTGGGCCATACACGGGACAGATGGGGGGTTAGCACACACTTTTTTTTTTTTTAATTCTTTATTTTCAGAATTATAACAATCAGTACAGAAGTGTAAAGGTGAATATAATGAAGTGGCTATACGAAGCTCCCGAGCAGGAGCGAAACAGCTGTCGGTCGGGGCCCCTGACCACACCTACCACGTGCGCTCGCTCACACTATGGCCGCACTTACAAGGAGTTCATAGCTTGGACTTATCATTGGTGGAACCGGGCATAACGAGAGTGGCGAGACGGCAGATGGCAATACCGCATAGCACACTTGGAGTATCTGACGAACGCCTTACGGCGCCCTCACGGGAATGATTTCTGCATGCCTGTACTGGTCCCCACAGGAAACGCAAGTATATTGATGTTAGAGTGCCTTGGTATAAGCACTCAGCAGCCCTGTGCAACTGACTGCATTTTAGTCCCCTGAGGGGGTATGGACCTCTAGGTGGAAGGGGCTTGGCGTTTTCAGCTATATGCTAAATATGAATTCATGTATGAAGGATTGCCTTTATAGTGCTTGATGCATTGAGTCTTGACAACAATCAATGTACTATTCCATTATAGACCGAAGTCATCTAAACATGTTGGACAGTGCGTTAAACTTGAATCTATGTGCTCTTATTTTTGAGCCTTTATGCAACTAGCCTTATATTTTTACCATCAACATTCATTGTTTTGGAGCTGGTGGACAGTACTATATGCCTGACGCTTCTTGCCATGATGCCAAATGATCTATGCCATAGGCTTTGCTCCCAGTGAGGATAGTGTTCTGTCCCTTTAGTACATGCTGGCCAGCATTGTTTTGTGTGAGTGGAGTGTCTGTGGGTGTGTGTGTGGAGTCCAGGATACCCTGGCAGGGGCCTCCATTTATCTGTACATGTATTTACGCAATTGCGTTTTTAATTTGTGTGTGTCTACAAGTCTTGTCATATGCGTTGTGAGTCCTTTTTCAACATTATTAAAGTAAGTTCATTATTTTTTGCTAACTATGGCGGTGTATTTATTGGCCAGCCCAGCGTATAACCAGATGTCTTTATTTGTGTGAGCTATTTAGTATACTTTACAGAGCCAGCTACTGTATGTACAACCAATTAAGATACACATGCATAAAGTTGCGAACCGTTAACAAATGCTTTTTCCTATTAAAGACAAAATGTGACCCATGATATGTGTGCTGAATTGTCCACCAAGTTCGGCAACAGACCCCCGCGGGAACCGAGTGTCTAGCGCCCGCGGTGGGCCCCACCGACGCATGGGGAGAACCACAGAAGAACGCATATTAAACTGCTAGCTATGCATCGAACTGGCTCAACATAGTAGGGATCAAAGAGAGAGAGAGAGAAAGGCAGGGGGAGAGGGAGGACGAGGGGAGGGAGCAAGGGAAAGAAGGGGAGGGAGATGGGGATGGGAGGGGCGGGTAGGGAAGAGGTGCTAGAAAACTCAACTGAGCAGGGTGCAACCTCAAGCACCACCCAGGGGGTCCTCAGCCCCCCATCACACCTCGTATAGAAACTAGGAGTCGCTTGAGGTGGATAAATTTACGGGAGGAGCTAAGGGCCCGCCTGGAGGCCAGGAACTGTGAGCTGCTTAAATCTATCTGTATCTCTAAAAAGGAACCGAGGCGTCCAAGTCTGTAAGAATTGTTGCGTACTCTCATGGATAGAGGCGGTGAGCTCCTCCATTTCCATAACACGGTTGATTTCTCCTACCCGATCCGTCACTGAAGGGATCACCTCCGATCTCCAGAGTCTGGGGACGACCGCCTTTGGTTAGCACACACTTTAACGACTTCCCATATATACACCCAGTGACTGTAAACAGGCATTAGTGTCCCAAAACCGGTTTGAATGTGGCCCTGTTGGATCACCAATGCGATTTCACCCTAGCCTGACATAGCTGAATCTGATCGGCTGGTAAGTCCCAGGAAAGGTTAGTAACAGCATATAATTGGTTGCCCTCACCGCCTGTCCCTCCTCCTCCTGCAGGCGCTGGGCCTGGATCTTGGCTTGTCTCTTGGTTTCCTGCTGCTGCTCGAACCTGCTGACGAGCTGTCTGGGGGGCCTCACGCTGTACTTCTTTTGGGGCCTCTCAGGGGGCGCTCCGCCGCTCTGCAAAGAGGCATAAATTGGGGGCATGACAAGTAACCTTTTCTCTCCTGAGGCCCTGCAGTGTGTAACAGAATGTACAGCCAATCACAGCCAGGATGGAAGATTTTCTCACCTCCTGTGCTTTTTCCAGAAGGGGGCACACCTTCCTCGATTCGTCCATCAAACACACCTCCCGTGTGGCATAGCCGTTGACGCAGTATGCATCATACCCGCCCCCGAGGAGCAGAGAGCACAACAACATGCTGAAGTCAAAGCAATTACCCTTCTGTTGCCGCAGGATAGTGCTGGAGGAGACGAGGTGCTGTGGCTGTGGAGAGGAAATGACGTCAGGGTGTTGGACAAGGAGAAACAAGGAGCAGAGTGTAGGGAAATAAAACAGGAGGAAAGAGGAAGGTTCGCATTGATGGATGGAGAATTAATTGAGGTTTGGATAGACGAAGGAGTAGTTAGATAAATGAAGTAGTGAGTTAAATGAAAGATGAGGAATTGATGATGAAAGTGGGGCTGGATGGATGATGGAGGAGTAGTTAGATGAATAATAGATGAGGGATGGGTGATGAAGGCGAGGCTGGATGGATGATGGAGGAGTAGTTAGATGGATGAGGGATGGGTGATGAAGGTGGGGCAGGATGGATGATGGAGGAGCAGTTAGATGAATGAAGGATGAGGGATGAATGATGAAGGTGGGGCAGGATGGATGATGGAGGAGCAGTTAGATGAATGAAGGATGAGGGATGAATGATGAGGGTGGGGCAGGATGGATGATGGAGGAGTAGTTAGATGAATGAAGGATGAGGGATGAATGATGAAGGCGGGGCTGGATGGATGATGGAGCAGTAGTTAGATGAATGAAGGATGAGGCAGTATTGATAAAGGCAGGGGCAGGATGGACGATAGAGGAGCAGTTAGATGAATGCAGGATGAGGCATGGCTGATGAAGGTGGGGCAGGATGGCTGATGGAAGAGCAGTTGGGTGAATTCAAGATGAGGGATGGATAATGACGGGGGGGGGGCTGTATGGCTGATGGAGGAGCAGTTAGATGAATGAAGTATGAGGCATGGATGATGAAGGCAGGGGCAGGATGGACGATGGGGAGTAGTTAGATGAATGAAGGATAAGGCAGTACTGATGAAGGTGGGGCAGGATGGACGATAGAGGAGCTGTTAGATGAATTCAAGATGAGGGATGGATGATGAAGGCTGGGCTGGATGGATGATGGAGGAGTAGTTAGATGAATGAAAGATAAAGGCAATATTGATGAAGGCAGGGGCAGGATGGACAATGGAGGAGCTGTTAGATGGATGAGGGATGGGTGATGAAGGTGGGGCTGGATGGATGATGGAGGAGTAGTTACATGGATGAGGGATGGGTGATGAAGGTGGGGCTGGATGGATGATAGAGGAGTAGTTAGATAAATGAGGGATTAATGATGAAGGTGAGGCAGGATGGATGATGGAGGAGTAGTTAGATAAATGAGGGATGGGTGATGAAGGTGGGGCTGGATGGATGATGGAGGAGTAGTTAGATGAATAATAGATGAGGGATGGGTGATGAAGGTGAGGCTGGATGGATGATGGAGGAATAGTTAGATGGATGAGGGATGAAAGATGAAGGTGAGGCAGGATGGATGATGGAGGAGTAGTTAGATAAATGAGGGATGGGTGATGAAGGTGGGGCAGGATGGATGATGGAGGAGTAGTTAGATGGATGAGGGATGAATGATGAAGGTGGGGCAGGATGGATGATGGAGGAGTACTTAGATGGATGAGGGATGAATGATGAAGGTGAGGCAGGATGGATGATGGAGGAGTAGTTAGATAAATAAGGGATGAATGATGAAGGTGAGGCAGGATGGATGATGGAGGAGTAGTTAGATGGATGAAGGATGGGTGATGAAGGTGGGGCAGGATGGATGATGGAGGAGTAGTTAGATAAATGAGGGATGAATGATGAAGGCGAGGCTGGATGGATGATGGAGGAGTAGTTAGATAAATGAGGGATGAATGATGAAGGTGGGGCAGGATGGATGATGGAGGAGTAGTTAGATGGATGAGGGATGAATGATGAAGGCGAGGCAGGATGGATGATGGAGGAGTAGTTAGATAAATGAGGGATGGGTGATGAAGGTGAGGCAGGATGGATGATGGAGGAGTAGTTAGATAAATGAGGGATGGGTGATGAAGGTGGGGCTGGATGGATGATGGAGGAGCAGTTAGATGGATGAGGGATGGGTGATGAAGGTGGGGCAGGATGGATGATGGAGGAGTAGTTAGATAAATGAGGGATTAATGATGAAGGTGGGGCAGGATGGATGATGGAGGAGTAGTTAGATAAATGAGGGATTAATGATGAAGGTGAGGCAGGATGGATGATGGAGGAGTAGTTAGATAAATGAGGGATGGGTGATGAAGGCGGGGCAGGATGGATGATGGAGGAGTAGTTAGATGAATAATAGATGAGGGATGAATGATGAAGGCGGGGCAGGATGGATGATGGAGGAGTAGTTAGATGAATAATAGATGAGGGATGAATGATGAAGGCGGGGCAGGATGGATGATGGAGGAGTAGTTAGATGAATAATAGATGAGGGATGGATGATGAAGGTGAGGCAGGATGGATGATGGAGGAGTAGTTAGATGGATGAGGGATGAATGATGAAGGTGAGGCAGGATGGATGATGGAGGAGTAGTTAGATGGATGAGGGATGGGTGATGAAGGTGGGGCAGGATGGATGATGGAGGAGTAGTTAGATGGATAATAGATGAGGGATGGATGATGAAGGCGAGGCAGGATGGATGATGGAGGAGTAGTTAGATGGATGAGGATGAATGATGAAGGTGGGGCAGGATGGATGATGGAGGAGTAGTTAGATGGATGAGGGATGGGTGATGAAGGTGAGGCTGGATGGATGATGGAGGAGTAGTTAGATGGATGAGGGATGGATGATGAAGGTGGGGCAGGATGGATGATGGAGGAGTAGTTAGATGGATGAGGGATGAATGATGAAGGCGGGGCAGGATGGATGAAGCAGGAGTAGATAGATGAATGAAGGTGAGGGCAGGGAGGGAGGAGGGGAGCCATTACCATGTGTGTGGGGGGATCCAGGGGCTCCATGCTGAGGTACTGGGACACAAAGCGGGCACACTCCTCCCAGTGGTAGAGCTCGGGGTAGGGCAGCAGGGTCGGGTGCAGGGTCGTGCCGACAAATTTCTGTGTGGGGGGGAACAACAGTAAACTCCAGTGACCCCATGGGGCACAACAAACAGGTAAATGGCGCTGTGACAGGAGAGCTCACCTTTAGGCCGCATTCATTGAGGGGGGTGAGGAGGAGGGGCTTGCGGTCAGGGTAGAGGTGGCTGTACTGGCGCCAGAAGTTATCGGCCAGGCCCAGCAGGGTGCGCTCCTTGAGGGAGTGCTTGCGGTAAGATGGCGGGAAGGAACGGTCATCCGGGGCAGTGCCGGCCTCCCTGCAATACAAACACAGCAAGAGAGGAACACAGCATTGCAACCAATGAAAAACAAGACCTTATGTTAAAGCGGACCCTCACCCTGAATAAAAGCCTATCTTGTATGTTTCCCCTCTGTACATACAGATTGCCCACATTAATCCGGACCCTCACCCTGAATAAAAGCTTATCTTGTATGTTTCCCTCACCCTGTACATACAGATTGCTCACATTAATCCGGACCCTCACCCTGAATAAGAGTCTATCTTATATGTTTCCCACACCCTGTACATACAGATTGCTCACATTAATCCGGACCCTCACCCTGAATAAGAGCCTATCTTATATGTTTCCCACACCCTGTACATACAGATTGCTCACATTAATCCGGACCCTCACCCTGAATAAGAGTCTATCTTATATGTTTCCCACACCCTGTACATACAGATTGCTCACATTAATCCGGACCCTCACCCTGAATAAGAGCCTATCTTATATGTTTCCCACACCCTGTACATACAGATTGCTCATATTAAAAACCATCCTACCTGCATCTACTGCATGTTATGAGCCTTTAAACATCCAAGATGGTGTCTTCTGACTGTGCTGCTCTGCATTCTGGGATTGCTGTCTTTCCCTGACCCCCAGCTCTGCTCTGTCTGAGCAAAGCACAGCTATAACCCACCCCCTGTACTTTATCCCACTCTCCTCTCCTCAGTAAGTGTGATGCTTCTGAGTCAAAATGGCGGCACCCGTTTCTTAAAGTCCTGAACTGAGTTGCAGTAAGTTGCAGTCAAGTAAGTGACTAAAAACTTAAAATATATTAATTTTAGATGCTGGGGAATCTTTTTTAAGGGTTTGGGCTTTTCAAAAAATTATGGTTTAAGTTATGTTATGTTTTTTTTTCACTATCCCGAGTTTTAGTCCGTCCCTATGGGGCACCCAGGTCTGGGATGCCCCCCCCCCCCGTCACCCAGTAAACCCACCTCTCCTCGGTCCAGCGGCGCCTCTCATCCAATCAGCTTCACCGGTTATGCATATTAATGTGCGGCTGGAGAAGCTACATACATCGCTATCCGCATACATCGGCTGCTCGGCATCACCCGCATCCTTCGGCTGTGCGCTGCCCCGCACAGCCATTCAGTTGCAGCAGGCCACACAGCACAGCCGAAAGTGGATGCAAATGACGGCGACGCCGCTGCGCGCTCATTTGAAAGCTAAGAACCGCAAGCGACTGGGTGGGTATCCAAGTTCGTGGACTGGTTTTGGTCCCGCTTTAACTCTTTAGGTGCTTCCCAAGAATTAACACATGCATTTGAACATGACGTAATAGTACGTCATATGTCCGGAAGAGGTTAAAGTGGACATAAATCAACTTTAGTCCCATTGGGAAGATTTCGCTTTAATAACAGGCCGTCTGTTACACAGCAGTTCCATGGGTGTCACCAGAATAATAAATTAAAGCAATAGTCTTGGCAAAGCTTTTCTCCTCTGCAGCAACTGCTCCCGAGATTGAGTCCCACGGTGTTTTCTGCCTATTACAGAGACAGTGCATCACTGTTGCAGTGGATAGAGTTCCATGCGCTTGGGTTACTGTGATGGTGGGTGGGGCTTGCTCTCGTCCACCAATATGCTTGCAAGTTAAAGTGGACCAAAACCCACGGTGATAAGATCTATAAGATTGGTCCTTCTCTGGCACCTTGAAAAAGGTTGGAGTACTTGGCAGAGATGTGAACCCCAAAATTCGGAAGCGGCTCAGTCGTCCAGTGAAAAGGGAAACTAGCTTTGATCTGGTCCACCACGTCCACCGGCAGGGAGATGTTCATCGCCCTTGATTTTTCAGTATTAATCGTTAGGCCCGAGATTCGAGCGAACTGGTCCAAAATTTTATACAAGTTTGGGAGTGAGGTGGTCAGCTGGGTGATAGCGATTAGGGCATCGTCCGCGAAAAACATGGCTTTATGATGGACACCTGCCACCTCCAATCCCTTTATGCTAATGGAGTTCCTGATTGCTAGACTCAGCGGCTCAATGGCCAGAATAAAAAGAAGCGGGGACAAGGGGCATCCCTGCCGGGTTCCCCTGCAAATACCGAATGGCCCAGAGGTAAAGCCCAAGTATCTTACTCGAGCTGTAGGGGCCGCATAGAGGGCTTCTATCCACTCAAGGAACCGCCGTCCAAATCCCCACTTACAGAGCACCCACAGTAGGTAGTCCCAGGATAGAGAATCGAAGGCTTTCTGTATGTCAAGTGAGAGAAGAAAGGCCGGGACGCCCCTGGAGTGGGCGTGGTGGACCAGGTGCGCAACCCTCCTAACACTGTCCCCGACCTGTCGAGCTGGTACAAATCCCACCTGGTCCCCATGTATGAGGTTTGCCACGAAAGTGTTCAATCTAGCCGCTAGGACCTTAGCCAAAAGCTTCACGTCGATGTTAATCAGGGATATTGGTCTGTGGTTGGGGATGAGTAAGCTATCTTTCTCTGGTTTGGGGATCATACATATATCCGATAGAAGAGAACTAGGACTGAGCGAGGTTCCCGCGCGCAGAGCATTAAACAGGTTTGACAAGTGCGGGCCAGGATGGGGGCAAACTTTTTATAATATAAGCCACTAAACCCGTCTGGGCCTGGGGTCTTGAAAGTCTTCAGAGACTTAATAGCTAGCAGCACCTCACAAGGTGTTATGGGAGCCTCCATCCTGTCCACACACCCCTGCTCAATGTTCGGTAACTCGATGCCCTCAAAAAATTCCTCCAACTTGGTTGGATTGACGTTTGCTGGGGCTGCATAGAGGGTCGACAGAAAATCCCCAAAAGCCGAAACAACCTTATCAGGGTCGGCCGTGACACCGCCCGAGTCAAGCTTCAGCTTTATAGGCTGGCGCCTATCGAGGTCAGCAGCCCTTAACTTTCGGGTTAGCATTGTGTCCGGCTTATTACCCCTAGTATAGAATTTCTGCTTCGACCATCTGAGTCTTTTCTCAGCTTGGTCGTCAAGGAGCATGTTGAGCTCCGAGTGCAAGTTATCTAATGCCCTCCTATTCCTGGCGCTCGGGTTTCCCCTCCAGTGCAGCTCCGCCTGCTCAAACTTCAAAGTCAGGTCCCTTATTCTCCGTTGCCTTTCCCGCTTTTCGGCAGAGGCTATGGAGATAATGTTCCCTCTCATGGTGGCCTTTTGGGCTTCCCATAAAGATATTGGGGAGGAGACCGAATTTGTGTTGTGCGTGAAGTAATCCTGTAAAGCAACCTGAATTTTAGAGCAGGTGGAGCCATTCGATAAAAGAGAGTCGTTGAGCCGCCAGCTGTAGGAGTGCTTGGTAGTGGCCAGGAGGTCTAATACAGCCATTACTGGATTGCGATCAGACCATGCTGTGATGTAGATTTTGGAGTCAATAACAGCAGATTGAGGAACCAGTAAATGGTCTATCCTGCAAAGAGTCTATCCCTGTGATATCTATACTGTCTAGGGGTTAAAGTAAGTGTTTTTTTAAACCTAAATATACAAGACAGGCTCTTATTCAGGATGAAGGTCCGGATTAATGTGGGCAATCTGTATGTACAGGGTGTGGGGAAACATATAAGAAAGACTCTTATTCAGAGTGAAGGTCCGCTTTAACTCTATCCTGCTCTGCATTGTTGATAATTCTGTTAGTAACCTGCACTGAACCTTAATTCTTGTTACTTCTATGTTATGTATGTAATTGTTTATAGCTCTCATGGTGAATCTCCTTGCCAAGAAGCATACCCTGTACTTACTTGGCGGATCAATAAAGTATTGAAGTATTGAAGTAGTACTTACTGTGAGCTGTCCAGCACCTGGATCTGCTCCTGTATGTCCTGCAGCTCCTCCTCACTCAGGTGATCGGACTCTTGGCTGCCACGCCGCTCATCCGAATCCAGATCCAGATCCTCCATGACAGCTGTGATCCTCCCCTGCAGCGATCCTCCCCTGCAGCGATCCTCGATCCTCCCCTGCAGCGATCCTCCCCTGCAAAACACAAATGATTCTAAGGCCCTTATTTAACAAGGGATAGCGCCAGGTAGCGACTGGTGAGCGAACGGTAATGACGGGCCCCGCCACGAGAACGCCGGCTCCCCACCACAATCACACATTTATCAAGCCAATCCTGCTTAGCGACTGAGATAGCGCCATATAGCGACTCATTCATCATTATTCCAGCCTCAGCCCACAGCGCCAGCGTCCGACCTTGAACAGCGACAGGTATGACCTCTCGCTACCTGCCGCTCTCCAATGCATTTCAATGGAACAATCTTTAAATATTCATAATTAATTGTTATTAATTTTTTTTTTTTTTTTTCAATGTCAAAAATTCTGTGACCACTTCGGCAATGTTAGATATTTTTTTTAAGGGGAAAAAAAAAAATTGTGCAGAATTGATATTACAGGTCTGATATTAATGTATTCATATTACAAAATGTTTTTAAAAACTTTTTTTTTTTTCCAAAAATATGGTTGTTTGGGGGTTAAAAACTACTTTTAAGCCATCGCCGCCAGCGCTCTGGGGTTTAAACATGCATTTCACTGCGTGAGAATTTTTTGAGCGTGATTTGTTAATGAATATGGTGGGAGCCGTTCGCTATGGCCATTCGCTGTCATGCGCTCCCATACAGCGCGGAACCAGTCAAACAGCGACTCCCCACCCCGTATTCAGCATTACTGCACACCGACTGAGTCGCTGTCAACAGCCGAACAACGGCCAAGCACAGCGAATACTAGCGGGCGCTGTGAAAATAACGCTACTGTCGCTCATCTGTCGCTACCTGGTGCTATTAATGAATCGGTCTCTAAGCTTGCAAGGCCAGGGCCCTTTCTCCTAATGCATTCCTGCATCTATATGTTTAGTTACACTTCTGTTACATCTGACTTGGGGCCTTATGAAGTTCTAGCGCCAGGTAGCGACAGGTAGCGAACGGTCACCGCCGGGCGCTGTACGCAATACCACATTTATCAAAGCGAATCTGGTGAGCGACTCTAACAGCGCCATGTAGCGTCCAAATTATCATCGCAGACGTCTCACCGTATACTGCTGGCGCTCTAGCTTCCAGAGCGCCAGGTATTACCTGTCGCTACCTGACGCTCTCCCATACATTTCATTGGACGATCCTTTTCTTCTTCTTTAAACAGGTTTTTTAACTTTTTTTTTTTTTTTTATTAATTTTTTTATGCAGAATTGTCCTTACAGGTCTGGTATTAAAGTGTTCATGTTACAATGTTATAACAATGTCATTCCATATGTTTTCGCTTTGTTACTAGTGGATACATGTTCAAAAACAGACTTTAAACACACAGCCTCTGGCGCTCTGGGATACAACCTCCCGATTTTGAGCGCTGGCGCTTTTTTAGGCTTTTTTTTTTTGATGAATGTGGTGTGAGTCGGTTGCACTGAGCTGCCGCTACCGTTCGCTCCCATACACAACATATTCATCAATGCCGGCCAGCGACTGAGGCGCTCTTAAACAAAGATCCATACAGCGTAGCACTGCGACTCACACAACATACTCATCTACGCTGGCCAGCGACTGAGGCGCTCATAAACAAAGACCCATGGCCGAGCACAGCGACTACTAGCGGTCGTTCTGAAATCCTCGCTACAGACGCTCATCTGTCGCTACCTGGCGTTAGTAACGAATCAGCCTGCCCGTGACTATATTATGCTTTGTTGTCAGTGGTGTAACTAAATGTGACAGGGCCCTGGTGCAAATATTAAATGGGGCCCTGTCAAGGCTCAAACAGTAAAATGTTTCTGTATTTTAACTCATTTGGATGTTTTTGCTTTGTTACTAGTGGATACATGTTCAAAAACAGACTTTAAACACACAGCCTCTGGCGCTCTGGGCTACAACCTCCCGATTTTGAGCGTCGGCGCTTTTTTTTTTATGAATGTGGTGTGAGTCGGTTGCACTGAGCTGCCACTACCGTTCGCTCCCATACAGCGTAGCACTGCGACTCACACAACATATTCATCAATGCCGGCCAGCGACTGAGGCGCTCTGAAACAAAGATCCATACAGCGTAGCACTGCGACTCACACAACATATTCATCAATGCCGGCCAGCGACTGAGGCGCTCTGAAACAAAGATCCATACAGCGTAGTACTGCGACTCACACAACATATTCATCAATGCCGGCCAGCGACTGAGGCGCTCTGAAACAAAGATCCATACAGCGTAGCACTGCGACTCACACAACATATTCATCAATGCCGGCCAGCGACTGAGGCGCTCTGAAACAAAGATCCATACAGCGTAGTACTGCGACTCACACAACATATTCATCAATGCCGGCCAGCGACTGAGGCGCTCTGAAACAAAGATCCATACAGCGTAGTACTGCGACTCACACAACATATTCATCAATGCCGGCCAGCGATTGAGGCGCTCTGAAACAAAGGCCCTTATTCATCAAGCGATAGCGCCAGGTAGTGTCCGACGAGCGCCAGGTAGCGGCAGCTAACGGCGACTACCGACTCAAGTACGCCCGCGGCGGTCACAATGACGCATTTATCAAGCAAAATGAGGCTAGCGCCGGCGAGAGCAACGGCTAGCGCGGCATTCATCATGAAGCCGCCTGGACCGAACAGCGCCGCTGCAAATTCCCTCACAGCGCCAGGTATGAGCTGTCGCTCCCTGGCGATGTCCAATGCATTTCAATGGAGCAATCTATAATAATTCATGATTAATTGGTAATAATTTTTTTTTTTTTTTTTTTAATGTCAAAAAATCGGAGAACACTTCTGCAATGTTAGGATTTATTTTTAAGTCAAAAAAAAAAAAAAAAAAAAAAAAATATGTGCAGAATTGATCTAACAGGTCTGAGATTAATGTATTCATATAACAAAATGATTCCAAAAACATGTATAATGTTACATTCAAAAAATATGGTTGTTTAGGGGTTAAAAACTAGTTAATACACATCGCCGCCAGCGCTCTGGGGTTTAAACAAGGAATGGACAGCGACAGCACATTCGGAGCGTGATTTGTTGATGAATATGAAGCTAGCCGTTCGCTCTGGCCATTCGTTGTCAGGCGCTCACATACAACGCTGGACCTGTGAAACAGCGACCCCCCAGCCCGTATTCAACATTACCGCACACCGACTGAGTCGCTGTCATCAAGCTAATGCCGGCCAAGCACAGCGAATACTGGCTGGCGCTGAAAAAAGCACGCTACAGTCGCTCATCTGTCGCTACCTGGCGCTATTAATGAATCGGCCTCTAAGTATTTTACTTCCCTTTAATTACTACCTTGTACAGCGCTGCAGACTATGATGGCGCTTTATACATAAAACAATAATAATAATATGTGACGCTACGCCCTGGCCTGTGTGTGCGCTATAAAAGGTGATCACACACACGCCCAGCAGGTCTGATCGATCTGATCAGAAATAATCTGGCTTTACATTGCACCTGCTAACACTGCAGAGGAGCTTACACCCTCCACACACAATAATATTAGTGCTAATAATAGTGATAATAGATACAGTATAAATAATCATTACAACTAATTATAAAAGATGACAATAACAACGGTATAGAAATGATATTAATGGATAATAATATTAGTGCTAATAAAAAAATATCCAGTATAAATAATAATTAGGATCTTATTATAGATGTTGCTGATAACAGCAGTATAAAAAAGGATGATATTAAATGTATAATAATAATAATTAGTGCTAATAATAAACATAGATACAGTATAAATAATAATTATGATCTAATTACAGATGTTGGTAATAAAAGCAGTATAAAAAAGAATGATATTAATGTATAATAATAATATTAGTACTAATAATAAAAATAAATACAGTACAAATAATAATTATTATCTAATCATAGATGTTGATAATAAGAGCAGTATAAAAAATAATGATAATATTAGTGCTAATAATAAAAATAGATACAGTATAAATAATATTTAGGACCTAATTATACATGTTGCTAATAACAGCAGTATAAAAAAGAATGATATTAATGGATAATAATAATATTAGCGCTAATAATAAAATAGTTATTATGTATACTTTATCTATCATCTAATTATAGATGTTGATAATAACAGTAGTATAAAAATAATGATATTAATGGATAATAATAATATTAGTGCTAATAATAAAATAGTTATTATGTATACTTTATCTATCATCTAATTATAGATGTTGATAATAACAGTAGTATAAAAATAATGATATTAATGGATAATAATAATAATATTAGAGCTAATAATAAAATAAAGTATACATAATAACTATCATCTAATTATAGATGTTGATAATAAGAGTAGTATAAAAATAATGATATTAATGGATAATAATAATATTAGCGCTAATAATAAAATAGATAAAGTATACATAATAACTATCATCTAATTATAGATGTTGATAATAAGAGTAGTATAAAAATAATGATATTAATGGATAATAATAATATTAGTGCTAATAATAAAATAGTTATTATGTATACTTTATCTATCATCTAATTATAGATGTTGATAATAACAGTAGTATAAAAATAATGATATTAATGGATAATAATAATATTAGAGCTAATAATAAAATAGATAAAGTATACATAATAACTATCATCTAATTATAGATGTTGATAATAAGAGTAGTATAAAAATAATGATATTAATGGATAATAATAATATTAGTGCTAATAATAAAACTAGATACTGAATAATAATTGTGATCTAATAACAGAAGATGGTGCAGTAAAAAAAAAAAACAGGCTGATTCATCACTAACGCCAGGTAGCGACAGATGAGCGTCTGTAGCGCGGATTTCAGAGCGCCCGCTAGTAGTCGCTGTGCTCGGCTGTGGGTCGCTAGTTTATAGCGACTCAGTCGCTGTGCAGCAATGATGAATACGTTGTGGGGAGTCGCTATATGACCAGTACAGCGCTTTATGGGAGCAAATGGTAGCGACTGGTCAGTGCGACCGACTCACAAAACCTCCGGCGTTAAAAAATGCTTCGCTGCAGCCCAGAGCGCAGGAGGCTGTGTGATTAAAGGCTGTTTTTTAGCATTTATCCACCAGTAACAATGCGAAAACTTATGGAATGACATTGTAATAACATTGTAACATTAATGCGAGACTTGTAATATCAATGCTGCATAAATATATAAAATCAAAAATAAAATATCAAAAATGGTCTTTTTCTAGCCCAGGAGAGGTCACAACATTATTTAAGATAAAAAAAAAATAATAATAATAAAAACCCTGTTTAAAGAGAAGTAAAAGAACGTCCATTGAAATGTATGGGAGAGCGACAGGTAGCGAGAGGTAATACCTGGCGCTGTGCAAGGCTGAACGCCGGCGCTGTGCACTGAGGCTGGGATAATGATGAATCGGACGCTACATGGCGTTATCCCAGTCGCTGCTTGATAAATGTGTAATTGCTGCCGTGTCCGGCGTTCACCTGTCGCTACCTGTCATTTACAAGGCGCCACCTGGCGCTATCCCTTCATGAATAAGGCCCCTAGTATATTAATGGACAGGGCCGGCGCTAAAGGGCGGCAAACTCAGTCACGTGCCGAGGGCCCCGAAGCCAGGGGGGCCGTGATCCTTCCTTACTCCTTCCATTGTCAACTTTTCTTCCTTCCTTCTATTGCTTTCTCCCACCTTTCTCTCTCTCTCTCCTTCTCCCTCACTCTTCTACTGCCTCCTTCCTCCCTTTCTTTCGCTCCCTTGCATTTTCTTATCCACTGTGCTTCCTTCCTTTCTTTCCTCCTTTTATTTCTCCATCTTTTTCTTTCTATCTTTCTTACATTCTTTCTCTTCATTTCCTTCCTTTCTTTCTTTCCTTTTTTCTTTCTCTCCTTCTTTCTTTCTCTCTCTCTCTCTCTCTCTATATATATATATATATATTTCTTTTTTCTTTTATTTCCTCTTTCTTTTCTTTCTCCCTCTCCTCACATTCTCCCTCTATTTTTTTCTCTTTCTACCCTGCTTTCTGTCTTTTTTTTCTTTTCGTATTTTTCTTTTTTTTTTTTCTCTTGCCCTTTTTACTTTTCTTTTTCATTTCGGGGCATGTGATGTGACACAAGGGGCCCACTAAGACTCTGTTGCCCAGCGGGGCCACAAAAGCCTGGAGCCGGCCCTGTTAAAGCGGTCCTTCACCCTGAATAAGAGCCTGTCTTATGTTTGCCACACCCTGTACATACAGATTGCCCACATTAATCCGGACCTTCACCCTGAATAAGAGCCTATCTTATATGTTTCCCACACCCTGTACATACAGATTGCTCACATTAATCCGGACCCTCACCCTAAATAAGAGTCTATCTTATATGTTTCCCACACCCTGTACATACAGATTGCTCACAATAAAAATCATCCTACCTGCATCTACTGCATGTTATGAGCCTTTAAACATTCAAGATGGCGGCTCATGGAACATCAGGCAGCCTGCAAACAGGAAGTGCCTTCTGACTGTGCTGCTCTGCATTCTGGGATTGCTGACCTTTCCCTGACCCCAGCTCTGCTCTGTCTGAGCAAAGCACAGCTATAACCCCGCCCCCTGTACTTTATCCTACTCTCCTCTCTTCAGTAAGTGTGATGCTTCCGAGTCAAGGTGGCGGAGCCCGTATCCTAAAGTCCTGAACAGAGTTGCAGCCCAGTGGGGGAAACAATAAGTGACTAAACACTTAAAATATATTAATTTTAGATGCTGGGGAATAGTTTTATAAGGGTTTGGGCTTTTCATTATATCATGGTGAAGGTCCGGTTTAATGGATAATAATGCTATTAGTGCTAATAAAAATACAGTATAATAATAACGATCTAATTATATAAAATGATAATAAAAGCAGTATATAAAAAACGATACTAATAGAAAATAATACTAATAATCGGTACCGGCGTCCCGAAGGCTGGCGCAGAGCACTAGTACCAGTCGCGGTCGGCGTGGTTCAGTTGCCGTGGTAACGTCTTCGGCGCGCGGAGGCTGCTGGGAGTTGTAGTCTCGCCTCCGGTTGGTGGCTGTTGGTAGGGGGCGGGGCGCTGGGCGGTGCATGCTGGGTGATAAATAGGAAGGGGGCGGGGAGGCGCAGAGCTGGGCGGAGCCTACTTTGAAGGTGAGGTCTGGAAGGTGGCGGGGAGTTCGAATGGTCCTCACGTGTTGCCTGTAGCGACCGTCACGTGACCCTCTAAGCATTCGTTTTATTTTATTGTCATAACTTTAGCACGCATTAGATACTCACCATTAGAGAGATACTCACCTTTTCCTAGCAGAGCTCCATCTGATGGGGGACAGGAAACTACCCCCCCCCCCCCATCAGCTATCCTGGCATTGAGAGATACTCACGTTTTTTGTATCCACATCTGATGGGGGACAGGAAGCATGTACACAACCATTTAGCAGCTGCATCATTGCAGTGCATGGTGAGGTCCTGCCCCCCAACATTTGCCTGATTCTGGCTTTCTAAAGATCTTTAAAGAGGACCAAAACCCACCCCGAGGGTCTGAGACTCCAGGGCAGGCATACTCGCTGCACCTGAGTATCCCCACTATCCCTTTAGCAGGGTGCGTGCCTGTGGCCAGCTCCTGGGCTGGGAGCAGCTCTAAGCTCTCTGATTGGATGAGAGGCCACGCATGCGCTGCGGGAATAGGTGAGTCCGTTCAGGCGATCTGGGGGGTTTCAAACCAGTCAGGGTGCCCCGGGGGCAAAGACTAAAACCCAGGGTTTTGGTCCCCTTTAAAGTGGACACCAAGGGTACAAAGTGCAAGTAACCTGGGATGCCCGCACCGCAAAAATACTAATGGTGCTGGTGCTGGCTAGGTGAGCAAACAGCCCAAAAAAGGGCAACACACTATAAACTCTGAGTTCACGGTCTGCCAGTACAGACCGCTATCAGGCTGATTATCACTAATGCCAGGTAGCGACTGATGAGCGTCTGTAGCCGGCATTTCAGAGCGCCCGCTAGTAGTCGCTGTGCTCGGCCGTGGGTCGCTAGTTTATAGCGACTCAGTCACTGTGCAGCAATGATGAATACATTGTGAGGAGTCGCTATTTGACCAGTACAGCTCTGTATGGGAGCGCATGTTAGCGACTGGTCAGTGCGACCGACTCACAACATATTCAGCAAAAAACATCCTCACAAACCTCCGGCGCTGAAAAATGCTTCTCTGAAGCCCAGAGCGCCGGAGGCGGTGTGATTAAAGTCTGTTTTTCAGCATCTATCCACTAGTAACAAAGCGAAACTGAATGGCCGTGCGCGGGATGTGCACGCTGTAACTGAATGGCCGTGCGCGGGATGTGCACGCTGTAACTGAATGGCCGTGCGCGGGATGTGCACGCTGTAACTGAATGGCCGTGCGCGGGATGTGCACGCTGTAACTGAATGGCCGTGCGCGGGATGTGCACGCTGTAACTGAATGGCCGTGCGCGGGATGTGCACGCTGTAACTGAATGGCCGTGCGCGGGATGTGCACGCTGTAACTGAATGGCCGTGCGCGGGATGTGCACGCTGTAACTGAATGGCCGTGCGCGGGATGTGCACGCTGTAACTGAATGGCCGTGCGCGGGATGTGCACGCTGTAACTGAATGGCCGTGCGCGGGATGTGCACGCTGTAACTGAATGGCCGTGCGCGGGATGTGCACGCTGTAACTGAATGGCCGTGCGCGGGATGTGCACGCTGTAACTGAATGGCCGTGCGCGGGATGTGCACGCTGTAACTGGCCGTGCGCGGGATGTGCACGCTGTAACTGGCCGTGCGCGGGATGTGCACGCTGTAACTGGCCGTGCGCGGGATGTGCGCGCTGTAACTGGCCGCGCGCGGGCTGTGCGCGGCTGGAATTCCATTTAGCTTCTCCAGCTGCACATTTTTCAGCCCAGCCGGCGATGCCGATTGGACAAGAGGCCGCGCATGCGGCGTTGGACCGAGGAGAGGTGTGTGTACTGGGTGGGCGGTTTCACATAGCGCGGGGCATCCCAAACCAGGGAGATGGCTCAAAACCTGGAATAGCGATAATCCCGGGTTTTAGTCCACTTTCCAAGGTCCATTCTATAGGGGGGTGACAAGGCTCCAGGGATGCTTTTGGTCCACAGGCTCGGGGCGTCTCTTCCCCATCTTTCTTTTAAATTGGTCCCGGGCTTATTGACCCACGGGCATCCCGGTTTGGGAATTCCCCCCCAGATTGGCCCCAAAAACTCACCTTTCCCTGGTCCTACACTGTATGTGCAGGAGCGCAGCCTTTCGGCTAAGAATCGGCTAAGGGCCAGATGCAAATGAACGGACCCGAGCGTGGTCATGGCCGCATCCCCGCTAAGGGGAGCCAGCATACCCCTGGCTAAGGATATGGCATAGTTCAGCCGCGCCCCCCCCCCCCCCGCATGTGCCGGTGGAACCGGGGTCAAGTTGGTTTACCACTGTGGCATATTCTGATTCAAGATGCCCTGGAGTCTTATAGATTTCAAGACTGCCTGAGATGGGTCCACTTTAACATTCTGCCTGGACTGTCCACACATTTAAAGCAGAACAAAATCCAACACGTCCTCTCCTGGGGCATCCCAAAGCGGATGCCCTGTTGTGTAAACCTCCTATCCTACGCCAACGCAAAACTCCCCCTGCTCCCGTGATGATGGAAAGATTGGGCGGCCACATCCCCACCATCTTTCAGCTATGGCCTGCTCCTCTCCCATTCGGGAGCCCGCCTACTGCTGGGGATGAAGCTGCTCGAGCTTCTGATTGGGCCCTTTGCCGAACGTTACATATGCACGGCTCTGATTGGATGAGAGCTCGCTCATGTGCCATAGGACCGGCGAAATGGGATGACCAAAACCAGATAGAGTCGAAATACCAGGTTTTGTCTTTTAAAGTGTACCAAAACCCAGCACGATCTGCCTGGGGTGCCCCACTGTGTGAAACGCCGCAGGCCACCCCATACACTTGTCCAACGGCGCATCTGCGAGCCACAGCCGCATCCCCGCTATCCCTTTAGCAGAGCGTGTGTCTGTGCCAGGCATTTGTTAATGGCCGATGTGGCCACGCTCACTGTTAAAGGGCAGCAGGGGATGCGGCCACCAGCGCACTTGGAGACTCTGGCTTAGACGACGTGACGTCAACGGCTCCAAACGCGCTGATTGGACGAGCGGCCACGCATGCGCCATAGGACCGGGAAGAGGTGAGTTGCGCTCGGCGATCTGGATGGTTTTACCAAGCAGGGCATCCCCAATCGGGGTGTCTCGGGGGAGAGGACCGAAACCTAGTATAGTCAAAATCCTGGGTTTTGGTCCACATTAAAGGGACAGTCCAGGCAGTGGGTTAACGTAGCTGCTTTCTACTTTCCCCATGCTGGATGTGAGCGGTGGCATCATTCAGCCTGCTTTACATTTCTGGAGCCCTAGTGAACTCTTTCCCTTCTGGCCTCCCCATTCATGCATGAGTCATCGTTGCGGTTTGCGATTTATTGGGGGGGGGGGGGAGCGGTGTTTAAAGAGGACCAAAACCCACCCTGGAGTCTGAGCCCCGCTGTGTGAAACCCCCCCCCAGGTCGCCCGAAAGCTCACCTTCGTTCCCGATCATCAGCGAATGCGCGAGCAGCGGCCACATCCCTTTAGCAGGGCGCGGGTACACTCCCTGTTAGAAAGCAGCAGGGGATGCGGCTGCCACTGCTCGCATCTGCTCACATTAGACGAGTTCCTGGACGAAAGGGCTTGTGACAGACTCTATGCCTTTTGGATTTTAAAGGCACTGTTCCTGCCCCTTGGACTTTACATAGGTTTATTACTTTCATTTTCTTAAGCATGTTCCAGACTATGTCATTGTGTTGTTGATTGTGTTTGTGTTAGACTGCTATTGTGGTGTTGATTATGTTACAGACTGCCATTGTGGTGTTGATTATGTTACAGACTGCCATTGTGGTGTTGATTATGTTGCAGACTGCTATTGTGGTGTTGATTATGTTACAGACTGCTATTGTGGTGTTGATTATGTTACAGACTGCCATTGTGGTGTTGATTATGTTACAGACTGCCATTGTGGTGTTGATTATGTTGCAGACTGCTATTGTGGTGTTGATTATGTTACAGACTGCCATTGTGGTGTTGATTATGTTACAGACTGCCATTGTGGTGTTGATTATGTCACAGACTGCCATTGTGGTGTTGATTATGTTACAGACTGCCATTGTGGTGTTGATTATGTTACAGACTGCCATTGTGGTGTTGATTATGTTACTGTCATTGTGTTGTTGATTATGTTAGACTGTCATTGTGTTGTTGATTATGTTAGACTGCCATTGTGTTGTTGATTATGTTACAGACTGCCATTGTGTTGTTGATTATGTTAGACTGTCATTGTGGTGTTGATTATGTTAGACTGTCATTGTGGTGTTGATTATGTTAGACTGTCATTGTGTTGTTGATTATGTTACAGACTGTCATTGTGTTGTTGATTATGTTACAGACTGTCATTGTGTTGTTGATTATGTTACAGACTGTCATTGTGTTGTTGATTATGTTACAGACTGTCATTGTGTTGTTGATTATGTTACAGACTGTCATTGTGTTGTTGATTATGTTACAGACTGTCATTGTGTTGTTGATTATGTTACAGACTGTCATTGTGTTGTTGATTATGTTACAGACTGTCATTGTGTTGTTGATTATGTTACAGACTGTCATTGTGTTGTTGATTATGTTACAGACTGTCATTGTGGTGTTGATTATGTTACAGACTGCCATTGTGGTGTTGATTATGTTACAGACTGCCATTGTGGTGTTGATTATGTTACAGACTGCCATTGTGTGTTGTTGATTATGTTACAGACTGCCATTGTGGTGTTGATTATGTTATAGACTGCTATTGTGTTGCTGATTGTGTTACCAGCAGAGTTGAGGGATTGTGTGTCCTGCTCCCATTGGTCTGTACGTTTGTCATGCAGTTCTCCATCAGGTCCACGGGGGAGGTCCCCTTGCATGGAGACTTGCATATAAGGCACAGGGTGGCACTAATAAAGGAAGTTCATCTTCACCCTCAATACTGAGTTCCGTCTCTTATTGGGGGAAACGCTATATCGCAATTCACTAGCCCTTGTAAGAGCTGTTCCTGCTTTTCTCACGGATGACTCTGGAATTCCTGCAGCACCTCTTACCATTGGGAAAAGGACGTCTCTGGCGGGGAAGCCCTCTGGCGATAAAGGTTATCGCTACAGGACTCGAGCAGATCCAAACGCACCGGTTGGACGAGCAGCAGCGCATGTCGTAGGATCGGGGAGAGGTGAGTTTGTTCGGGGTGGTTTCGCACAGCGGGGGCAACCCCCAATCCGGGTGCCCTGGGGGCAAGAACCAAGGCCAACAATAGTCAAAATATTGGGTTATGGCCCACTTTAAACTGGACCAAAACCTTGGATTTTGCCATCCCCTGTTTGGCGGTATTCTTGCCTTGCACATGATCCCATAGCACATGCGCAGGCCTTCCTATCTTTGCATATGAATGTCATCCACGCCCCTCCCACTGCCCATCCAGATAGGCCTGGTGCGGCAAGTCACATTTGAAAAGGGTCGCGGACGAAACGCGTTTGACTTTATCCCTGCATTTGCACTGATGGGCTGCTTTTTAATGGTTTTTGACAATAAATGTATATTTTATGGGAGTGCAGACCGGCATCATTGTATTCTGGTGCGGCTTGCATCAGGGCATCCCAAATGAGGATGCTTGCAGGTCGGTGCTGGCCTGGATTTGGGTCCACTTCTGGGTTACTCCATAATGGAGAAAGTTTAATAGGGCTTGTCAGGAAATAAAAGTGGCTGGCCGGCATGCAGAACGCGGCTGCTTTTAACCCTTTGCCTGTTCCTTTAATCTAAGGTCGGCCCCTATTGTAAGTAATGGTCGTGCCCCAAAAACATGTCCATGTCCTGTCCTCATGGGGGTGGTGTGGTGATTAGGGGCAGCACCATTAGGTAGCCCCCTATTGGCTGCCGTGAGGCTAAGGCAGTATGGGGGGGTATATGATGAGGGGTGTGTCCTGGCAGGGGACAGGAATCTGCAGCACTGCATGCGGTAGGGAGAGGGAAGTGTCTGTAGGTGACGCCATAGCAACATATAAGGCAGGCGATTATGGGATGGCGGGTGTTTGTTTTTCCTCCTAATGGTTATGTCTCGTGCAGATGCTGCCGCTGAGCTGTGTCTACTGTCTGGCCGTGTTCGGGGCGATGCTGGTGACCCTGGTGACCTCAAATGAGACTGCTGCTGGGACAGGTAAGAGGGGCGGGGCTCTCTGGGGATTCCCAGCAGCACCTGGGGCCTTAAAGTCGACCAAAACCCATGATTTAGACTATCCTGGGTTTTGGGCCTTGCTCCCCGGGGCATCCCGATCAGCCTCTCGTCCAATCGGCGCGCTCGCGACCTCATCCCTCGCTACCCTCTAACAGGGAGTGTGCCCACATTGGCCATTCACAAATCCCTGCTAAAGGGACAGCGGGGATGCGGCTGCTGCGCAAGCATGCGCTGTTGGACCGGGGTAGAAGGTATGCTTCCGGGTGACCGGCATCCCGATTCCGAATGCCCTGGGGGTTCCTAGGGCTGTGCGTTTTGGTCCACTTTAAAGTGTTTAAAAGTATGTAATAAGTACACTTTTGAATATCTATCTATCTATATATATCAAGGCTAAATGCGAGACTGGCACAAACGGCTTACACTCAAATTGCTCAAATTGTTTATTCAAGTATACTTACACCGTGGCACATGTCCATTTAAATACATACCATATCAAAAGGATGATAGAACACACACAAAAGTGAAAAAAAAAAAATATATATATATATATATATATATATATATATATATAATATATAATATATATATATATATGTAATATATATATATTTAGGATTTGGGGGAGAAAAATAAGAAAAAAAATATTTTAAACCAAAAACGCATCATTACAGACAGTGTGGCATACCCCTTTCCCATTGGACATGTGGGATGCCCCCATTCCATAGACAGTGTAGCATGCCCCCATCCCATTCCCCGTATACCCAGTGTGGCATCCCCCTCCCATTCCCTATATAGGCAGTGTACACCCCATTCCCATTGGCTGTGTGGCATCCCCCTCCCCCCATTAGTATAGGCTGTGTGGCATCCCCCTCTGCCCCCCATAGGCTGTGTGGCATCCCCCTCTGCCCCCCATAGGCTGTGTGGCATCCCCCTCTGCCCCCCATGGGCTGTGTGGCATCCCCCTCTGCCCCCCATGGGCTGTGTGGCATCCCCCTCTGCCCCCCATGGGCTGTGTGGCATCCCCCTCTGCCCCCACTTGTATGGGCTGTGTGGCATCCCCCTCTGCCCCCACTTGTATGGGCTGTGTGGCATCCCCCTCTGCCCCCACTTGTATGGGCTGTGTGGCATCCCCCTCTGCCCCCACTTGTATGGGCTGTGTGGCATCCCCCTCTGCCCCCACTTGTATGGGCTGTGTGGCATCCCCCTCTGCCCCCACTTGTATGGGCTGTGTGGCATCCCCCTCTGCCCCCACTTGTATGGGCTGTGTGGCATCCCCCTCTGCCCCCACTTGTATGGGCTGTGTGGCATCCCCCTCTGCCCCCACTTGTATGGGCTGTGTGGCATCCCCCTCTGCCCCCACTTGTATGGGCTGTGTGGCATCCCCCTCTGCCCCCACTTGTATGGGCTGTGTGGCATCCCCCTCTGCCCCCACTTGTATGGGCTGTGTGGCATCCCCCTCTGCCCCCACTTGTATGGGCTGTGTGGCATCCCCCTCTGCCCCCACTTGTATGGGCTGTGTGGCATCCCCCTCTGCCCCCACTTGTATGGGCTGTGTGGCATTCCCCCTCTGCCCCCACTTGTATGGGCTGTGTGGCATTCCCCCTCTGCCCCCCAGTCAGCTTAAGTAAAAAAAAAAAAAAAAGTTAAACTCACCTCTCCACTGACACCGCTCTGCTGAGCGGTCGGATCCGTGAATGGGGTGGGCGTGGCCTGCGCCGCGTCGGCACAGGCCACGCCCACCCCATTCACTGAGCTGGCCGTAAGAAGCAGCGGCGGGCTCTGTCCCGGCCCCGCCGCTGCGATCGCTGTCTTTTACAGGCAGTGATGACAGCGGCGGGGCCAGAGACAGTGCCCCGACTTGGTGCAGGCCCCGCCCACCCGCTGCTCTGACCTGGGTGCTCGCATGTTCCCCAGGCGGAAGGAGCGGCGGGGGCACTGCCTCTGGCAGCGGGGGGGCCGGGACAGAGCTCCCGCAGTGTGACAGGCAACGCAAAAACGGGTGAGTTTTTGCCTTTTTTTACATTCGCCCGATAAGGCGCACGGACATTTTTCCCCCACTTTTGGGGAAAAATAAGTGCATATAAGAAAAATACGATATATATATATTATATTATATATTATATTATATAATATATATTATATTATGTATTATGTATTATATAATATTATATATTATATTATATAATATTATATAATATTTTATATAATATTATATAATATATGATATAATATATTATAATATATTATATTATATAATATTATATAATATATTATATAATATTATATAATATATTATATAATATTATATATTATATTATATAATATATTATATTATATAATATTATATAGTATATTATATAATATTATATAATATTATATTCTTATATAATATATTATATTCTTATATATTATATTATATTCTTATATATTATATTCTTATATATTATATTCTTATATATTATATTCTTAGTATGTCACACACCCCACTTCAAACATTAATTATTACACTTGGGTTATTCCACCAGCAGGTGGCGACGTTGCAGAGAAGTCATGAAAAACGAGCCCCTCCTGGTCTATACATACCTGGTACCTCCCACTCATTCCCCAGTGTTCTTCTCTGCAAGATGGCGACAAGACAGAAGACAGAAGAAAGAAGTCTCCTGCTTGCAGGTAGCCGGGGTATCACCCCGGCCCCCCCCCCCCCATGGTCTATTTCTGCCCGGTTCCTTATGTTACTTTCCCCTGATTATATGGTAGCCTCCCAGCTTAGGCTGTAGGCAGGGCAAAGCGTAGATGGCACTTAAGGTGCCTAGGACATTAGCTCCTCCGCTCGACCCCATATTATGGGGCATAGTGGTTATCCGGTTGTTGATCCGGAGGTGGGATGCCCCAGCCCCTAGGTCATTTCTGCCCCCCTCCCACCCTTGTACTTGTGTGTGTGCTTTCTTTAATTTCTCCCTGCGTTGGGCCTTTTAGGAGCTCTTATGTGTGAGGGGAGTGTGTGTTGTGCTTTTGGCAGGGACGGGTGCCCGGTCCGTCCGTCTGCCGTTTTTCTGGTTGTTTTGGGGGCTCCTTGGTCGCTTTTCCTTGTTGGCGTTGGGTCGGGCGGCGTATGTGTCGCTGGGCCGCCGCTTGTCCCCTGGCTTTCTGAGGGCAGGCGCCATTTTGGCGCCTGTCTCTCAGCCCGTTCTCCATAGCTGGCGGGGGCGAGGCGGGGCGGCGCGCTGCGCCGCCGGCCCGCCTTAGTCGTTGGGGCACCGTGGATTCCCGGCGCCCGCTGGCTAGACTGGGGGCGGTTTCCAGGCGGCTCTTGTACTACGGCCGTCTGGCGGATTATGTCAGCGCCATTCTGTGCGCGCTGTTCGGCTCTGTGAGGATGGTGGGCGGGGCTGCGTTTTTTTGCGCGGCACGCGCCGAGTCCACTGTGCTGGGAGGGGCGGGGTCACGGCGTCTCCCGCGCTTGTGGGTCTGTTCCCTCCGTCTCCATCCTCCTCCGTTCGCTGGCGCCATACTTCCTCGCTTCTTTTGGTCCAGGTAAGACACTTATCGTTGGGGGTGACGGCAGGGCCCTTGCTGGTAATCCTTCTGGGTTCTCCTATTTCACGTTATTATGCAGTATAATAAATATATATATATATATATATATATATATATATATATATATATATATATTATTTTTTTTTTTTTTTTATATATATTTATACGTTATGCTGCCTCATATGGGTCTCTGCCTGGTTTTGTTCTTGTTGATGTGGCGCATCTGGAAGTAATCCCTCAATGAATTGGTTTTGTTTTTTGTAATGTATGTGTGTGTTTTCAGATTACTGTACAGGGTGTGACTGTTGTTTTCTTCTTGGTTTTTCAGATCTTGGGATCCCATCCTTCTGGGCTCTCCTGGTCTTAAAATACCTGGCTAGTTGGGATTGGTTTTTATTGTTGTCTTTTTCCCATTGGGGCTTTTCATATATTTAAAAAAAAAAAAAAAATTCATTAGAGGGGCATCCCGGGTCGCTTACTGCGTAAATCCCTGGGTTCTGCGAATACCATAAATTCACCATATGGAGGCTACCAAAGATACCGGAAACGGTCCTTCGGGACAATCCAGGCTGTGTGGGGGGTGTGGGACTCCGCTCCTGGGGGATGTTGTCATTATTTGTATTCCATGTGCGCAGCGGAACATTGAGCGCCAGTCCGGCACCCCGGTGCCCGGTCCTTCCTCGGCCGCGCCATCTCCCTCCCCTCCTCGCCTTTTCCGGACCCCTTGTGACGTTGTCATTGGGGGTGATTCGCAATCTGAGGTTTGCGCCCGATTGGCCAGCCTCGAGAAAAGGTTTTCCACTGTGGTCGCTTAGAGGCTCCGGCTAAGCGGAAACACTTGTCCCCGCCTCCGTCGGACTCAGATGATGAGGTTGTTGGGGCTCTGGATTGGTCAGATCGTCCCCTTGAAGAGGGTGAGCTTATTGAGGATTTAGATGATCCTAAGGTTCAGCAGCTGCTGGGTGCTGAGGATGACCAGGCCACGGGGTCGGTCCCAGACACGTCTTCCATTCTGACCCAAATGTTTGAGGTTTTGGATTTGGACCCTCCTAAAGTTGCTCCTCGGCCATAGGGTCAGCTTTTTGGGGTGTCCAAGCCGTGCTTGGAGTTTCCCAGTCAACAGCATTTCGTGGATGTTGTCCTTAAGGAATGGGAGCACCCTACGCGACTCGTTGGGGTGCCGCCTAGCTGGGATAGAAAGTATCCCTTTCCGGCGGACTTGGTTAAGCGTTGGTCTGTCCCTCCCGAGGCTGATGCTCCGGTTTTGGGACTATATAATACGGCGGTTGTACATTCCCCTGACACTACTTCTCTTAAGGACGGCGAGGATCGCCGGATTGATCAGCTGGCCCGCCATGGTTTTGTCTGTGCGGGTTTGGTCTTGAGGCCTGTTTGTGCTTTGGCATTTTTATTGTTGGCGGTTAGGTCTATTGTCAGGGATTTATGTGTGGATCTTGATCCTACTTGTGATGAGTTTTCTTGCCCTTAAGCGTTGTGAATCCTTCGTTTCATTTATTCTTGCCGCTCAGGATGATGCCATGTTAATGTGTGGCAGGGCTACGGCTCTGTTGGTAGCTTTCCGCCGCTCAGTGTGGCAGTGGACTGCTGATTTTAATTCGTAAGAGATCGCTCACGGCTCTTCCCTTTCTGGGTTTGAGACTTTTCGGTGAGAAGATTGAATCTGTTGCCAAGGGAGGTAAGTTACCTCAGCGCAAGTAATTTCGTTGCTCCTCTTGGGGGGCGGCCCCCTTCAATCCTTCCTTTCGGGGAGCCAGAGCCGGCAGGGGTGCGGGCTTCTTGGCTTCCAGGGGTGCCAGCTGGAACAGGGGTAAAGGCCGTGGCCATCCCGTTCACTTCTGGGGCGCCAAGCCCAAGCCAGCTGCCAAGCCCGCTCAGCAATGAGGGGGCGCCCTCACCCTTATGGGTGGGGGGACGGCTGCGACTCTTCTCCCGGGTATGGGACCAGGAGGTCTCGGACAGATGGATCCGGGAGGTGGTGTCGGCCGGTTACAAGCTGGAGTTTCGAGTCCTGCCCTCCTCCAAGGTTACTCAGGTCTCGTGTCCCTTCAGATCCTTTGGCCGCGCAGGGGCTCCTGGCGGCGGTAAGGAATCTTCTGGAAATGGCAGTCATCTGCCCGGTTCCTCCTTCGGAGGTGGGGCGCGGGTATTATTCCAATCTCTTCACAGTGCCTAAAAGGATGGGTCGTTCTGTCCCATCCTGGATTTGGAGTTTCTCAACCTGTTTGTTCGTCCCAGGAAGTTTCGCATGGAAACTCTGCGGTCTGCGATCTATTCGCTTCGGCAGGGGGACCTTATGAGGTCCATAGACATCATGGGTGCATACCTTCACATTACGATCTTTCCAGCTCACCAGAGGTTTCTTCGCTTTGTGGTGGTGGATCGGCATTTTCAGTTTGTGGCTCTTCCATTCGGCCTCACCTCGGCTCCGAGAGTGTTCACCAAGGTGTTGGCGGGCGTGATGGCCCTGCTCAGAGCTCAGGGGATTCGCATTGTGCCTTATCTGGGCCTTCCTTCAGTCATGCGGATGGGGACACCAGCACGGTGGTGTCCACTCTGGTGAGGTTCGGCTGGGTGATCAACTATTCCAAGTCCTCTCTGGTTCCGGCCAGCGTGGTGACCTTTCTGGGGATGTCCTTGGACTCTTGCCAGCACAGAGTTTTTCTCCCTCAGGCCAAGGTTCTTTTGATTCAGGAATTGGCTTAGCTTCTTCTTTCCAATTCTCGCCCGTCCATCCATCTAGGGATGAGACTGGTGGGGCTGATGGTAGCTTTTTTCGAGGCAGTTCCCTTAGCGCAGTTTCAGATACGGACGCTTCAGCTTCATCTGTTGGCATCTTGGGACCGGCGACCGCGGTCGTTGGATCGGTCCTTCTGGATGTCCCCCGGGTTCGGCAGTCTCTACTGTGGTGGTTGGTCTCGGACAATCTCTTGAAGGGCAGGTCATTTCTGACCCTGCTTTGGGAAACTGTCACCACGGTCGCCAGTTTGTTAGGAGGGGGAGGTTTCTGGAAGGATCTTCGGTTCCGGGGGCGGTGGGGTCCTCAGGAAGCCCACTTGCCCATCAATGTTTTGGAGTTGAGAGCCATCAGGTTGGTTCTGTCTCACTTGACGCAGCATTTACAGGGCTTGCCTGTTCAGGTTCGATCGGACAATCGGACGGCGGTTGCTTACATCAATCACCAAGGAGGGACTCGCAGTCTGGGTGCCCTCAGAGGGGTGTCTCTGATCCTAGTTTGGGCAGAGACTCATGTCCCTTGTATCTCGGCAGTGTACATTCCAGGAGTGGAAAACACGGAGGCGGACTTTCTGAGCCGGTGTTCTTTCCGCCGGGGGTATGGTCTCTCCACCCCCAGGTGTTTCGGTCGCTTTGTCTCCGGTGGGGGACGCCGGAGGTGGATCTGTTCGCCTCTCGTCACAATTACAAGCTTCCGACATTTGTCTCGCTTTTCCAGGATCCTCTGGCTATGGCTGCGGATGCCATGGCCCTGAGCTGGGGGGACCTGGGTTTTCTTTATCTGTTTCCTCCGATCCCCATGCTAGGCGGGGTGCTGCGAAAGTTGGTTCTGGAAGGGGTTCCCGCCATTCTTGTGGCTCCAAGGTGGCCAAGGCGGGTGTGGTTCGCAGACATCGTTCGTCTGGCAGTGGATCAGTTCGATCTGCCTCTTCGGCCGGATCTCCTCACTCAGGGTCAACTGTGCTACCCCAGTTTACCATCGCTGGATTTGACGGCTTGGCTGCTGAAACCTCCATCTTAAAGGAGGAGGGTCTTTCGGATTCGGCCATTCGGACTCTTATTAGTGCCAGGAAGAGATCCTCTTCTTCCATCTATTATAGGGCTTGGAGATCTTATATTGATTGGTGTGAGGCTAGATCTTTGCCCTGTCGGGTCTTTTCTGTTTCTAGGATTTTGGAATTTCTTCAATCTGGGCTGGACTCTGGTCTTCAGCTGAGTACTTTGAAGGGGCAGGTTTTCTGCCTTGTCTATCTTTTTAGATCATTTGCACTCCATCCTTTGGTCAGGACTTTTTTCCATGGGGTTCGCATCTGCGGCCTCCTAGGAAGCTTTTGCTCCCTGTTTGGGATTTGAATTTGGTTCTCTCTGCTCTTCCGGCTTCTCCTTGAGCCTTTGCAGGTTATTGTTCTTCCTACTCTGACTCAGAAGGTTGCCTTGTTGGTGGCCATCACTTCTGTTCTGCGTGTCTCGGTGTTGGCAGCCTTGTTGGTTCAGACTCTTCACTTTGAGAGACATCAGGTCAAGGTGGTTTTCCGCTTCAAACCGGACTTTCCTTCTAAGGTGGTCTCTGTTTTTCATCTTAACCAGGACATTGTTCTTCCTTCCTTGTGTCCTAAGCCTAGGAATGACAAGGTGAGGGTTTGCACTGTTTGGATGTGGTACGCTGGGTGAAGTACTGTTTGTTTACTACTTCTCTTTTTCGTAAGACTGGTGTCTTTTTCGTGGTGCCCTGTTGGGCCTAGTAAGGGTTTGGCTCCCGCTAAGTCTTCCATTAGCAAATGGATTCGTCAGGCTGGTTTTGGGGCCTATTCTACCAAGGGGAAGGTTTCCCCCTTTTTCGTATCGCTGCTCATTCTACTCGTGCTGTTGGAGTGCCTTGGGTTTTTCAGCACCAGGCCTATGTTGTACAAGTTTGTAAGGCTGCTAATTGGTCTTCTGTTCACACTTTTTACAAGTTTTTACTAGGTATGTGCGGGCTTCAGCGGATGCTGTTTTTGGCCGCAGGGTTCTGCAGGCTGCAGTGGTTTGTGTTTTGCATTATGGCCTTGTTGGATACCCGCCCTTTCTGGACACTGCTTTTGGATGTCCCAAGTGTAATAATTAATGTTTGAAGTGGGGTGTGTGACATACTTAGAATAATACCATTTTGTGAATACTCACCTGTAAAATGGGTATTATAAGTATGTCACACACCCCACTTCACCCGCCCTTTTGGTATCCTGGATTCTTTATAGGGTGAAGTTTCGTTTACAGTTTGAGGGTTACCAATGGTTTTTTTTCCTGGTACCTTGTCTTTACTGCTGTTTGAATACTGGGGAATGAGTGAGAGGTACCAGGTATGTATAGACCAGGAGGGGCTCGTTTTTCATGACTTCTCTGCAACGTCGCCACCTGCTGGTGGAATAACCCAAGTGTAATAATTAATGTGGGGTGTGTGACATACTTATAATACCCATTTTACAGGTGAGTATTCACAAAATGGTATTATTATATTCGTATATATTATATTCGTATATATTATATTCGTATATATTATATTCGTATATATTATATTCGTATATATTATATTCGTATATATTATATTCGTATATATTATATTCGTATATATTATATTCGTATATATTATATTCGTATATATTATATTCTTATATATTATTATATTTTAATATATATATATATATATATATATATTATATTATGGTATTTGTTGGCTAGTGGGATGCCACTGAGTTTGAGAGAGGTGGCAGTGTACAGGCTTTTGCAAATGAAGGATCTCCCGGGCCTTTTAAAATAATTTGTTATATACATTTTGACTATCCTGGGTTTTGGTCCTTGCCCCCGGGGATCGGGGGGGTGCCCCGCTGTGTGACACCTCCCAGGTCCCCCCCATCTCACTCACCTCTTCCCGGTGACACATGCACAGCCAGTCAGCGCGCTCTGATCTGCTCCCGGCCCCTTCGTCTAATAGCTTGTCTAATACTAGCGGAACTAAGATTGCTGGCGCCAGCATCCCCCCTGCTACCCTCCACCCAATCGGGGTGTCCTGTGGGAAGAGGGTATACCTGCCCTGGAGTCTCATAGACTCCAGGGTGGGTTTTGGTCCTCTTTAACATTGGTGGGAGCTAAGATAGATTTAGTATTGGGAACATGGAGAGGATGTGGGACTGATGAGGATATATGAGGGACCTATATATTTAGAGATGTAAGCCAGTCAGTATGTGCATAGCTAGTATGTGGGGACTGTTCATTGCCGGCCTTTGGGGTGTGCGGTCACACAGGGCGCCATCCCAACCTCACTGTAAGGAGCTCTAAACTAGCAGCCCCCCCTTTTTTTATTTATTTTTTTCAAAATACCCCCCACCTTTCAGTTTTTTCGCACATTTCTGCCTACTCAAATTCCATTTTTTTTTTCTTTCCTTCCAGCTTTTCCAGTTTTTCTTTTCTGCTTTCTCTTTTATTGTCTCTATTTCATTCCCCCTTTCTTTATTTCCTTCTATCTTTTGCTTCCTCTTTCTTTCTTTCATAGTCTTTCTTTCCTCCTTACTCTGTTTTTCTCCATCTGTTTCCTTTTTCTTTTCCTGCAATTCCTATTCAACGCCCTCACTTTTTCTCTCTCCCACTTTCTTTCTTTCTCCATCTCCCTTTTTTCTGTGGTTTCTCTGTTCCTCGCTCTTCATTTTGTGTGTGTGTGTCTCTAGGGGGTGACATCCTGCACAGGGTGACACATAGCCTAAGGCTCACTATGGGACTGTTGCATAGGAATGTAATAAGGATGAGTGATGGAAGGACAGTGGGATGTACGAAGGATGAGCGGTGGAAGGACAGTGGGATGAGCGGTGGAAGGACAGTGGGATGAGCGGTGGAAGGACAGTGGGATGAGCGGTGGAAGGACAGTGGGATGAGCGGTGGAAGGACAGTGGGATGAGCGGTGGAAGGACAGTGGGATGTAATAAGGATGAGCGGTGGAAGGGCAGTGGGATGTAATAAGGATGAGCGGTGGAAGGACAGTGGGATGTAATAAGGATGAGCGGTGGAAGGACAGTGGGATGTAATAAGGATGAGCGGTGGAAGGACAGTGGGATGTAATAAGGATGAGCGGTGAAAGGACAGTGGGATGAGCGGTGGAAGACAGTGGGATGTAATAAGGACGAGCGGTGGAAGGACAGTGGGATGTAATAAGGATGAGCGGTGGAAGGGCAGTGGGATGTAATAAGGATGAGCGGTGGAAGACAGTGGGATGTAATAAGGACGAGCGGTGGAAGGACAGTGGGATGTAATAAGGACGAGCGGTGGAAGGACAGTGGGATGTAATAAGGATGAGCGGTGGAAGGGCAGTGGGATGTAATAAGGATGAGCGGTGGAAGGACAGTGGGATGTAATAAGGATGAGCGGTGAAAGGACAGTGGGATGAGCGGTGGAAGACAGTGGGATGTAATAAGGACGAGCGGTGGAAGGACAGTGGGATGTAATAAGGACGAGCGGTGGAAGGACAGTGGGATGTAATAAGGATGAGCGGTGGAAGGGCAGTGGGATGTAATAAGGATGAGCGGTGGAAGGACAGTGGGATGTAATAAGGATGAGCGGTGAAAGGACAGTGGGATGAGCGGTGGAAGACAGTGGGATGTAATAAGGACGAGCGGTGGAAGGACAGTGGGATGTAATAAGGATGAGCGGTGAAAGGACAGTGGGATGAGCGGTGGAAGACAGTGGGATGTAATAAGGACGAGCGGTGGAAGGACAGTGGGATGTAATAAGGATGAGCGGTGGCAGGACAGTGGGATGTAATAAGGATGAGCGGTGGAAGGGCAGTGGGATGTAATAAGGATGAGCGGTGGAAGGACAGTGGGATGTAATAAGGATGAGCGGTGGAAGGACAGTGGGATGTAATAAGGATGAGCGGTGGAAGGACAGTGGGATGTAATAAGGATGAGCGGTGAAAGGACAGTGGGATGAGCGGTGGAAGACAGTGGGATGTAATAAGGACGAGCGGTGGAAGGACAGTGGGATGTAATAAGGACGAGCGGTGGAAGGACAGTGGGATGTAATAAGGATGAGCGGTGGAAGGGCAGTGGGATGTAATAAGGATGAGCGGTGGAAGGACAGTGGGATGTAATAAGGATGAGCGGTGAAAGGACAGTGGGATGAGCGGTGGAAGACAGTGGGATGTAATAAGGACGAGCGGTGGAAGGACAGTGGGATGTAATAAGGATGAGCGGTGGAAGGACAGTGGGATGTAATAAGGATGAGCGGTGGAAGGGCAGTGGGATGTAATAAGGATGAGCGGTGGAAGGACAGTGGGATGTAATAAGGATGAGCGGTGGAAGGACAGTGGGATGTAATAAGGATGAGCGGTGGAAGGACAGTGGGATGTAATAAGGATGAGCGGTGGAAGGACAGTGGGATGTAATAAGGATGAGCGGTGGAAGGACAGTGGGATGTAATAAGGATGAGCGGTGGAAGGACAGTGGGATGTAATAAGGATGAGCGGTGGAAGGACAGTGGGATGTAATATGGATGAGCGGTGGAAGGACAGTGGGATGTAATAAGGATGAGCGGTGGAAGGACAGTGGGATGTAATAAGGATGAGCGATGGAAGGACAGTGGGATGTAATAAGGATGAGCGGTGGAAGGACAGTGGGATGTAATGAGGATGAGCGGTGGAATGACAGTGGGATGAGCGGTGGAAGGGCAGTGGGATGTAATAAGGATGAGCGGTGGAATGACAGTGGGATGTAATAGGGATGAGAGGTGGAAGGACAGTGGGATGAGCGGTGGAAGGGCAGTGGGATGTAATAAGGATGAGCGGTGGAAGGACAGTGGGATGTAATAAGGATGAGCGGTGGAAGGGCAGTGGGATGTAATTGGGATGAGCGGTGGAAGGGCAGTGGGATGTAATAAGGATGAGCGGTGGAAGGGCAGTGGGATGTAATTGGGATGAGAGGTGGAAGGACAGTGGGATGAGCGGTGGCAGGACAGTGGGATGTAATAAGGATGAGCGGTGGCAGGACAGTGGAATGTAATAAGGATGAGCGGTGGCAGGACAGTGGGATGTAATAAGGATGAGCGGTGGCAGGACAGTGGGATGTAATAAGGATGAGCGGTGGAAGGGCAGTGGGATGTAATTGGGATGAGCGGTGGAATGACAGTGGGATGTAATAAGGATGAGCGGTGGAAGGGCAGTGGGATGTAATTGGGATGAGAGGTGGAAGGACAGTGGGATGAGCGGTGGCAGGACAGTGGGATGTAATAAGGATGAGCGGTGGCAGGACAGTGGAATGTAATAAGGATGAGCGGTGGCAGGACAGTGGGATGTAATAAGGATGAGCGGTGGCAGGACAGTGGGATGTAATAAGGATGAGCGGTGGCAGGACAGTGGAATGTAATAAGGATGAGCGGTGGAAGGACAGTGGGATGTAATAAGGATGAGCGGTGGAAGGACAGTGGGATGTAATAAGGATGAGCGGTGGAAGGACAGTGGGATGTAATAAGGATGAGCGGTGGAAGGACAGTGGGATGTAATAAGGATGAGCGGTGGAAGGACAGTGGGATGTAATAAGGATGAGCGGTGGCAGGACAGTGGGATGTAATGAGGATGAGCGGTGGCAGGACAGTGGGATGGAATAAGGATGAGCGGTGGCAGGACAGTGGGATGGAATAAGGATGAGCGGTGGCAGGACAGTGGGATGTAATAAGGATGAGCGGTGGCAGGACAGAAGGATGTAATAAGGATGAGCGGTGGCAGGACAGTGGGATGTAATAAGGATGAGCGGTGGCAGGACAGTGGGATGTAATAAGGATGAGCGGTGGCAGGACAGTGGGATGTAATAAGGATGAGCGGTGGCAGGACAGTGGGATGTAATAAGGATGAGCGGTGGAAGGGCAGTGGGATGTAATAAGGATGAGCGGTGGAAGGACAGTGGGATGTAATAAGGATGAGCGGTGAAAGGACAGTGGGATGAGCGGTGGAAGACAGTGGGATGTAATAAGGACGAGCGGTGGAAGGACAGTGGGATGTAATAAGGATGAGCGGTGGCAGGACAGTGGGATGTAATAAGGATGAGCGGTGGCAGGACAGTGGGGTGTAATAAGGATGAGCGGTGGCAGGACAGTGGGGTGTAATAAGGATGAGCGGTGGCAGGACAGTGGGATGTAATAAGGATGAGCGGTGGCAGGACAGTGGGATGTAATAAGGATGAGCGGTGGCAGGACAGTGGGATGTAATAAGGATGAGCGGTGGCAGGACAGTGGGATGTAATAAGGATGAGCGGTGGCAGGACAGTGGGATGTAATAAGGATGAGCGGTGGAAGGGCAGTGGGATGTAATAAGGATGAGCGGTGGAAGGACAGTGGGATGTAATAAGGATGAGCGGTGAAAGGACAGTGGGATGAGCGGTGGAAGACAGTGGGATGTAATAAGGACGAGCGGTGGAAGGACAGTGGGATGTAATAAGGATGAGCGGTGAAAGGACAGTGGGATGAGCGGTGGAAGACAGTGGGATGTAATAAGGACGAGCGGTGGAAGGACAGTGGGATGTAATAAGGATGAGCGGTGGAAGGGCAGTGGGATGTAATAAGGATGAGCGGTGGAAGGACAGTGGGATGTAATAAGGATGAGCGGTGGAAGGACAGTGGGATGTAATAAGGATGAGCGGTGGAAGGACAGTGGGATGTAATAAGGATGAGCGGTGAAAGGACAGTGGGATGAGCGGTGGAAGACAGTGGGATGTAATAAGGACGAGCGGTGGAAGGACAGTGGGATGTAATAAGGACGAGCGGTGGAAGGACAGTGGGATGTAATAAGGATGAGCGGTGGAAGGGCAGTGGGATGTAATAAGGATGAGCGGTGGAAGGACAGTGGGATGTAATAAGGATGAGCGGTGAAAGGACAGTGGGATGAGCGGTGGAAGACAGTGGGATGTAATAAGGACGAGCGGTGGAAGGACAGTGGGATGTAATAAGGATGAGCGGTGGAAGGACAGTGGGATGTAATAAGGATGAGCGGTGGAAGGGCAGTGGGATGTAATAAGGATGAGCGGTGGAAGGACAGTGGGATGTAATAAGGATGAGCGGTGGAAGGACAGTGGGATGTAATAAGGATGAGCGGTGGAAGGACAGTGGGATGTAATAAGGATGAGCGGTGGAAGGACAGTGGGATGTAATAAGGATGAGCGGTGGAAGGACAGTGGGATGTAATAAGGATGAGCGGTGGAAGGACAGTGGGATGTAATAAGGATGAGCGGTGGAAGGACAGTGGGATGTAATAAGGATGAGCGGTGGAAGGACAGTGGGATGTAATATGGATGAGCGGTGGAAGGACAGTGGGATGTAATAAGGATGAGCGGTGGAAGGACAGTGGGATGTAATAAGGATGAGCGATGGAAGGACAGTGGGATGTAATAAGGATGAGCGGTGGAAGGACAGTGGGATGTAATGAGGATGAGCGGTGGAATGACAGTGGGATGAGCGGTGGAAGGGCAGTGGGATGTAATAAGGATGAGCGGTGGAATGACAGTGGGATGTAATAGGGATGAGAGGTGGAAGGACAGTGGGATGAGCGGTGGAAGGGCAGTGGGATGTAATAAGGATGAGCGGTGGAAGGACAGTGGGATGTAATAAGGATGAGCGGTGGAAGGGCAGTGGGATGTAATTGGGATGAGCGGTGGAAGGGCAGTGGGATGTAATAAGGATGAGCGGTGGAATGACAGTGGGATGTAATAAGGATGAGCGGTGGAAGGGCAGTGGGATGTAATTGGGATGAGAGGTGGAAGGACAGTGGGATGAGCGGTGGCAGGACAGTGGGATGTAATAAGGATGAGCGGTGGCAGGACAGTGGAATGTAATAAGGATGAGCGGTGGCAGGACAGTGGGATGTAATAAGGATGAGCGGTGGCAGGACAGTGGGATGTAATAAGGATGAGCGGTGGCAGGACAGTGGAATGTAATAAGGATGAGCGGTGGAAGGACAGTGGGATGTAATAAGGATGAGCGGTGGAAGGACAGTGGGATGTAATAAGGATGAGCGGTGGAAGGACAGTGGGATGTAATAAGGATGAGCGGTGGAAGGACAGTGGGATGTAATAAGGATGAGCGGTGGAAGGACAGTGGGATGTAATAAGGATGAGCGGTGGCAGGACAGTGGGATGTAATGAGGATGAGCGGTGGCAGGACAGTGGGATGGAATAAGGATGAGCGGTGGCAGGACAGTGGGATGGAATAAGGATGAGCGGTGGCAGGACAGTGGGATGTAATAAGGATGAGCGGTGGCAGGACAGAAGGATGTAATAAGGATGAGCGGTGGCAGGACAGTGGGATGTAATAAGGATGAGCGGTGGCAGGACAGTGGGATGTAATAAGGATGAGCGGTGGCAGGACAGTGGGATGTAATAAGGATGAGCGGTGGCAGGACAGTGGGATGTAATAAGGATGAGCGGTGGCAGGACAGTGGGATGTAATAAGGATGAGCGGTGGCAGGACAGTGGGATGTAATAAGGATGAGCGGTGGCAGGACAGTGGGATGTAATAAGGATGAGCGGTGGCAGGACAGTGGGATGTAATAAGGATGAGCGGTGGCAGGACAGTGGGATGTAATGAGGATGAGCGGTGGCAGGACAGTGGGATGTAATGAGGATGAGCGGTGGCAGGACAGTGGGATGTAATGAGGATGAGCGGTGGCAGGACAGTGGGATGTAATGAGGATGAGCGGTGGCAGGACAGTGGGATGTAATGAGGATGAGCGGTGGCAGGACAGTGGGATGTAATGAGGATGAGCGGTGGAAGGACAGTGGGATGTAATGAGGATGAGCGGTGGCAGGACAGTGGGATGTAATGAGGATGAGCGGTGGCAGGACAGTGGGATGTAATGAGGATGAGCGGTGGCAGGACAGTGGGATGTAATGAGGATGAGCGGTGGCAGGACAGTGGGATGTAATGAGGATGAGCGGTGGCAGGACAGTGGGATGTAATGAGGATGAGCAGTGGAAGGACAGTGGGATGTAATGAGGATGAGCGGTGGAAGGGCAGTGGGATGAGTGGTGGAAGGACAGTGGGATGTAATAAGGATGAGCGGTGGAAGGGCAGTGGGATGAGCGGTGGAAGGACAGTGGGATGTAATAAGGATGAGCGGTGGAAGGACAGTGGGATGTAATAAGGATGAGCGGTGGAAGGGCAGTGGGATGTAATAAGGATGAGCGGTGGCAGGACAGTGGGATGTAATAAGGATGAGCGGTGGAATGACAGTGGGATGTAATAAGGATGAGCGGTGGAAGGACAGTGGGATGAGCGGTGGAAGGACAGTGGGATGAGCGGTGGAAGGACAGTGGGATGAGCGGTGGAAGGGCAGTGGGATGTAATAAGGATGAGCGGTGGAAGGGCAGTGGGATGTAATAAGGATGAGCGGTGGAAGGACAGTGGAATGTAATAAGGATGAGCGGTGGAAGGGCAGTGGGATGTAATAAATATGAGCGGTGGAAGGGCAGTGGGATGTAATAAGGATGAGCGGTGGAAGGGCAGTGGAATGTAATAAGGATGAGCGGTGGAAGGACAGTGGGATGTAATAAGGATGAGCGGTGGAAGGACAGTGGGATGTAATAAGGATGAGCGGTGGAAGGGCAGTGGGATGTAATTGGGATGAGCGGTGGAATGACAGTGGGATGTAATAAGGATGAGCGGTGGAATGACAGTGGGATGTAATAAGGATGAGCGGTGGCAGGACAGTGGGATGTAATAAGGATGAGCGGTGGCAGGACAGTGGGATGTAATAAGGATGAGCGGTGGCAGGACAGTGGGATGTAATAAGGAGGAGCGGTGGAAGGACAGTGGGAGCGGTGGAAGGACAGTGGGATGTAATGGGGATGAGCGGTGGAAGGACAGTGGGATGAGCGGTGGAAGGGCAGTGGGATGTAATAAGGATGAGTGTTGGAAGGGCAGTGGGGTGTAATAAGGATGAGCGGTGGAAGGACAGTGGGATGTAATAAGGATGAGCGGTGGAAGGACAGTGGGATGTAATAAGGATGAGCGGTGGAAGGACAGTGGGGTGTAATAAGGATGAGCGGTGGAATGACAGTGGGATGTAATAAGGATGAGCGGTGGAAGGACAGTGGGATGAGCGGTGGAAGGGCAGTGGGATGTAATTGGGATGAGCGGTGGAAGGGCAGTGGGATGTAATTGGGATGAGCGGTGGAAGGACAGTGGGATGTAATAAGGATGAGCGGTGGAAGGGCAGTGGGATGTAATAAGGATGAGCGGTGGAAGGGCAGTGGGATGTAATAAGGATGAGCGGTGGAAGGGCAGTGGGATGTAATAAGGATGAGCGGTGGAATGACAGTGGGATGTAATAAGGATGAGCGGTGGAATGACAGTGGGATGTAATAAGGATGAGCGGTGGAAGGGCAGTGGGATGTAATTGGGATGAGAGGTGGAAGGACAGTGGGATGAGCGGTGGCAGGACAGTGGGATGTAGTAAGGATGAGCGGTGGCAGGACAGTGGGATGTAGTAAGGATGAGCGGTGGCAGGACAGTGGAATGTAATAAGGATAAGCGGTGGCAGGACAGTGGGATGTAATAAGGATGAGCGGTGGCAGGACAGTGGAATGTAATAAGGATGAGCGGTGGCAGGACAGTGGAATGTAATAAGGATGAGTGATGGAAGGACAGTGGAATGTAATAAGGATGAGCGGTGGAAGGACAGTGGGATGAGCGGTGGAAGGACAGTGGGATGAGCGGTGGAAGGACAGTGGGATGAGCGGTGGACGGACAGTGGAATGTAATAAGGATGAGCGGTGGAAGGACAGTGGGATGTAATAAGGATGAGCGGTGGAAGGACAGTGGGATGTAGTAAGGATGAGCGGTGGCAGGACAGTGGAATGTAATAAGGATGAGCGGTGGCAGGACAGTGGGATGTAATAAGGATGAGCGGTGGCAGGACAGTGGAATGTAACAAGGATGAGCGGTGGAAGGACAGTGGGATGAGCGGTGGAAGGACAGTGGGATGTAATTGGGATGAGCGGTGGCAGGACAGTGGGATGTAATAAGGATGAGCGGTGGCAGGACAGTGGGATGTAATAAGGATGAGCGGTGGCAGGACAGTGGGATGTAATAAGGATGAGCGGTGGCAGGACAGTGGGATGTAATAAGGATGAGCGGTGGCAGGACAGTGGGATGTAATAAGGATGAGCGGTGGAAGGACAGTGGGATATAAGGATGAGCGGTGGAAGGACAGTGGGATATAAGGATGAGCGGTGGAAGGACAGTGGGATGTAATAAGGATGAGCGGTGGCAGGACAGTGGGATGTAATAAGGATGAGCGGTGGCAGGACAGTGGGATGTAATAAGGATGAGCGGTGGCAGGACAGTGGGATGTGATAAGGATGAGCGGTGGCAGGACAGTGGGATGTGATAAGGATGAGCGGTGGCAGGACAGTGGGATGTAATAAGGATGAGCGGTGGCAGGACAGTGGGATGTAATAAGGATGAGCGGTGGCAGGACAGTGGAATGTAACAAGGATGAGCGGTGGAAGGACAGTGGGATGAGCGGTGGAAGGACAGTGGGATGTAATTGGGATGAGCGGTGGCAGGACAGTGGGATGTAATAAGGATGAGCGGTGGCAGGACAGTGGGATGTAATAAGGATGAGCGGTGGCAGGACAGTGGGATGTAATAAGGATGAGCGGTGGCAGGACAGTGGGATGTAATAAGGATGAGCGGTGGCAGGACAGTGGGATGTAATAAGGATGAGCGGTGGCAGGACAGTGGGATGTAATAAGGATGAGCGGTGGAAGGACAGTGGGATATAAGGATGAGCGGTGGAAGGACAGTGGGATATAAGGATGAGCGGTGGCAGGACAGTGGGATGTAATAAGGATGAGCGGTGGCAGGACAGTGGGATGTAATAAGGATGAGCGGTGGCAGGACAGTGGGATGTAATAAGGATGAGCGGTGGCAGGACAGTGGGATGTGATAAGGATGAGCGGTGGCAGGACAGTGGGATGTGATAAGGATGAGCGGTGGCAGGACAGTGGGATGTAATAAGGATGAGCGGTGGCAGGACAGTGGGATGTAATAAGGATGAGCGGTGGCAGGACAGTGGGATGTAATAAGGATGAGCGGTGGCAGGACAGTGGGATGTAATAAGGATGAGCGGTGGCAGGACAGTGGGATGTAATAAGGATGAGCGGTGGCAGGACAGTGGGATGTAATAAGGATGAGCGGTGGCAGGACAGTGGGATGTAATAAGGATGAGCGGTGGCAGGACAGTGGGATGTAATAAGGATGAGCGGTGGCAGGACAGTGGGATGTAATAAGGATGAGCGGTGGCAGGACAGTGGGATGTAATAAGGATGAGCGGTGGAAGGACAGTGGGATGTAATAAGGATGAGCGGTGGAAGGACAGTGGGATGTAATAAGGATGAGCGTTGGAAGGGCAGTGGGGTGTAATAAGGATGAGCGGTGGCAGGACAGTGGGATGAGCGGTGGCAGGACAGTGGGATGAGCGGTGGCAGGACAGTGGGATGAGCGGTGGCAGGACAGTGGGATGAGCGGTGGCAGGACAGTGGGATGAGCGGTGGCAGGACAGTGGGATGAGCGGTGGCAGGACAGTGGGATGAGCGGTGGCAGGACAGTGGGATGAGCGGTGGCAGGACAGTGGGATGAGCGGTGGCAGGACAGTGGGATGAGCGGTGGCAGGACAGTGGGATGAGCGGTGGCAGGACAGTGGGATGAGCGGTGGCAGGACAGTGGGATGAGCGGTGGCAGGACAGTGGGATGAGCGGTGGCAGGACAGTGGGATGAGCGGTGGCAGGACAGTGGGATGAGCGGTGGCAGGACAGTGGGATGAGCGGTGGCAGGACAGTGGGATGAGCGGTGGCAGGACAGTGGGATGAGCGGTGGCAGGACAGTGGGATGAGCGGTGGCAGGACAGTGGGATGAGCGGTGGCAGGACAGTGGGATGAGCGGTGGCAGGACAGTGGGATGAGCGGTGGCAGGACAGTGGGATGAGCGGTGGCAGGACAGTGGGATGTAATTAGGATGAGCGGTGGCAGGACAGTGGGATGTAATTAGGATGAGCGGTGGCAGGACAGTGGGATGTAATTAGGATGAGCGGTGGCAGGACAGTGGGATGTAATTAGGATGAGCGGTGGCAGGACAGTGGGATGTAATTAGGATGAGCGGTGGCAGGACAGTGGGATGTAATTAGGATGAGCGGTGGCAGGACAGTGGGATGTAATTAGGATGAGCGGTGGCAGGACAGTGGGATGTAATTAGGATGAGCGGTGGCAGGACAGTGGGATGTAATTAGGATGAGCGGTGGCAGGACAGTGGGATGTAATTAGGATGAGCGGTGGCAGGACAGTGGGATGTAATTAGGATGAGCGGTGGCAGGACAGTGGGATGTAATTAGGATGAGCGGTGGCAGGACAGTGGGAGGTAATTAGGATGAGCGGTGGCAGGACAGTGGGAGGTAATTAGGATGAGCGGTGGCAGGACAGTGGGAGGTAATTAGGATGAGCGGTGGCAGGACAGTGGGAGGTAATTAGGATGAGCGGTGGCAGGACAGTGGGAGGTAATTAGGATGAGCGGTGGCAGGACAGTGGGAGGTAATTAGGATGAGCGGTGGCAGGACAGTGGGAGGTAATTAGGATGAGCGGTGGCAGGACAGTGGGAGGTAATTAGGATGAGCGGTGGCAGGACAGTGGGAGGTAATTAGGATGAGCGGTGGCAGGACAGTGGGAGGTAATTAGGATGAGCGGTGGCAGGACAGTGGGAGGTAATTAGGATGAGCGGTGGCAGGACAGTGGGAGGTAATTAGGATGAGCGGTGGCAGGACAGTGGGAGGTAATTAGGATGAGCGGTGGCAGGACAGTGGGAGGTAATTAGGATGAGCGGTGGCAGGACAGTGGGAGGTAATTAGGATGAGCGGTGGCAGGACAGTGGGAGGTAATTAGGATGAGCGGTGGCAGGACAGTGGGAGGTAATTAGGATGAGCGGTGGCAGGACAGTGGGAGGTAATTAGGATGAGCGGTGGCAGGACAGTGGGAGGTAATTAGGATGAGCGGTGGCAGGACAGTGGGAGGTAATTAGGATGAGCGGTGGCAGGACAGTGGGAGGTAATTAGGATGAGCGGTGGCAGGACAGTGGGAGGTAATTAGGATGAGCGGTGGCAGGACAGTGGGAGGTAATAAGGATGAGCGGTGGCAGGACAGTGGGAGGTAATAAGGATGAGCGGTGGCAGGACAGTGGGAGGTAATAAGGATGAGCGGTGGCAGGACAGTGGGAGGTAATAAGGATGAGCGGTGGCAGGACAGTGGGAGGTAATAAGGATGAGCGGTGGCAGGACAGTGGGAGGTAATAAGGATGAGCGGTGGCAGGGCAGTGGGGTGTAATAAGGATGAGCGTTGGAAGGGCAGTGGGGTGTAATAAGGATGAGCGGTGGAAGGGCAGTGGGGTGTAATAAGGATGAGCGGTGGAAGGGCAGTGGGGTGTAATAAGGATGAGCGTTGGAAGGGCAGTGGGGTGTAATAAGGATGAGCGTTGGAAGGGCAGTGGGGTGTAATAAGGATGAGCGTTGGAAGGGCAGTGGAGTGTAATAAGGATGAGCGTTGGAAGGGCAGTGGGGTGTAATAAGGAGGAACGGTGGCAGGACAGTGGGATGAGCGGTGGAAGGACAGTGGGATGTAATAAGGATGAGCGGTGGAAGGACAGTGGGATGAGCGGTGGAAGGACAGTGGGATGTAATAAGGATGAGCGGTGGCAGGACAGTGGGATGTAATAAGGATGAGCGGTGGCAGGACAGTGGGATGTAATAAGGATGAGCGGTGGCAGGACAGTGGGATGTAATAAGGATGAGCGGTGGCAGGACAGTGGGATGTAATAAGGATGAGCGGTGGCAGGACAGTGGGATGTAATAAGGATGAGCGGTGGCAGGACAGTGGGATGTAATAAGGATGAGCGGTGGCAGGACAGTGGGATGTAATAAGGATGAGCGGTGGCAGGACAGTGGGATGTAATAAGGATGAGCGGTGGCAGGACAGTGGGATGTAATAAGGATGAGCGGTGGCAGGACAGTGGGATGTAATAAGGATGAGCGGTGGCAGGACAGTGGGATGTAATAAGGATGAGCGGTGGCAGGACAGTGGGATGTAATAAGGATGAGCGGTGGCAGGACAGTGGGATGTAATAAGGATGAGCGGTGGCAGGACAGTGGGATGAGCGGTGGCAGGACAGTGGGATGAGCGGTGGCAGGACAGTGGGATGAGCGGTGGCAGGACAGTGGGATGAGCGGTGGCAGGACAGTGGGATGAGCGGTGGCAGGACAGTGGGATGAGCGGTGGCAGGACAGTGGGATGAGCGGTGGCAGGACAGTGGGATGAGCGGTGGCAGGACAGTGGGATGAGCGGTGGCAGGACAGTGGGATGAGCGGTGGCAGGACAGTGGGATGAGCGGTGGCAGGACAGTGGGATGAGCGGTGGCAGGACAGTGGGATGAGCGGTGGCAGGACAGTGGGATGTAATTAGGATGAGCGGTGGCAGGACAGTGGGAGGTAATAAGGATGAGCGGTGGCAGGACAGTGGGGTGTAATAAGGATGAGCGTTGGAAGGGCAGTGGGGTGTAATAAGGATGAGCGGTGGAAGGACAGTGGGGTGTAATAAGGATGAGCGGTGGAAGGACAGTGGGGTGTAATAAGGATGAGCGTTGGAAGGGCAGTGGGGTGTAATAAGGATGAGCGTTGGAAGGGCAGTGGGGTGTAATAAGGATGAGCGTTGGAAGGGCAGTGGGGTGTAATAAGGATGAGCGTTGGAAGGGCAGTGGGGTGTAATAAGGATGAGCGTTGGAAGGGCAGTGGGGTGTAATAAGGATGAGCGTTGGAAGGGCAGTGGGGTGTAATAAGGATGAGCGTTGGAAGGGCAGTGGGGTGTAATAAGGATGAGCGTTGGAAGGGCAGTGGGGTGTAATAAGGATGAGCGTTGGAAGGGCAGTGGGGTGTAATAAGGATGAGCGGTGGCAGGACAGTGGGATGAGCGGTGGCAGGACAGTGGGATGAGCGGTGGCAGGACAGTGGGATGAGCGGTGGCAGGACAGTGGGATGAGCGGTGGCAGGACAGTGGGATGAGCGGTGGCAGGACAGTGGGATGAGCGGTGGCAGGACAGTGGGATGAGCGGTGGCAGGACAGTGGGATGAGCGGTGGCAGGACAGTGGGATGAGCGGTGGCAGGACAGTGGGATGAGCGGTGGCAGGACAGTGGGATGAGCGGTGGCAGGACAGTGGGATGAGCGGTGGCAGGACAGTGGGATGAGCGGTGGCAGGACAGTGGGATGAGCGGTGGCAGGACAGTGGGATGAGCGGTGGCAGGACAGTGGGATGAGCGGTGGCAGGACAGTGGGATGAGCGGTGGCAGGACAGTGGGATGAGCGGTGGCAGGACAGTGGGATGTAATTAGGATGAGCGGTGGCAGGACAGTGGGATGTAATTAGGATGAGCGGTGGCAGGACAGTGGGATGTAATTAGGATGAGCGGTGGCAGGACAGTGGGATGTAATTAGGATGAGCGGTGGCAGGACAGTGGGATGTAATTAGGATGAGCGGTGGCAGGACAGTGGGATGTAATTAGGATGAGCGGTGGCAGGACAGTGGGGTGTAATTAGGATGAGCGGTGGCAGGACAGTGGGATGTAATTAGGATGAGCGGTGGCAGGACAGTGGGATGTAATAAGGATGAGCGGTGGCAGGACAGTGGGATGTAATAAGGATGAGCGGTGGCAGGACAGTGGGATGTAATAAGGATGAGCGGTGGCAGGACAGTGGGAGGTAATAAGGATGAGCGGTGGCAGGACAGTGGGAGGTAATAAGGATGAGCGGTGGAAGGACAGTGGGATGTAATAAGGATGAGCGGTGGAAGGACAGTGGGATGTAATAAGGAGGAGCGGTGGAAGGACAGTGGGATGTAATAAGGAGGAGCGGTGGAAGGACAGTGGGAGGTAATAAGGATGAGCGGTGGCAGGACAGTGGGATGTAATAAGGATGAGCGGTGGCAGGACAGTGGGATGTAATAAGGATGAGCGGTGGAAGGACAGTGGGATGTAATAAGGAGGAGCGGTGGAAGGACAGTGGGAGGTAATAAGGATGAGCGGTGGCAGGACAGTGGGATGTAATTAGGATGAGCGGTGGCAGGACAGTGGGATGTAATAAGGAGGAGCGGTGGCAGGACAGTGGGATGTAATAAGGATGAGCGGTGGCAGGACAGTGGGATGTAATAAGGATGAGCGGTGGCAGGACAGTGGGATGTAATAAGGATGAGCGGTGGCAGGACAGTGGGATGTAATAAGGATGAGCGGTGGCAGGACAGTGGGATGTAATAAGGATGAGCGGTGGCAGGACAGTGGGATGTAATAAGGATGAGCGGTGGCAGGACAGTGGGATGTAATAAGGATGAGCGGTGGCAGGACAGTGGGATGTAATAAGGATGAGCGGTGGCAGGACAGTGGGATGTAATAAGGATGAGCGGTGGCAGGACAGTGGGATGTAATAAGGATGAGCGGTGGCAGGACAGTGGGATGTAATAAGGATGAGCGGTGGCAGGACAGTGGGATGTAATAAGGATGAGCGGTGGCAGGACAGTGGGATGTAATAAGGATGAGCGGTGGCAGGACAGTGGGATGTAATAAGGATGAGCGGTGGCAGGACAGTGGGATGTAATAAGGATGAGCGGTGGCAGGACAGTGGGATGTAATAAGGATGAGCGGTGGCAGGACAGTGGGATGTAATAAGGATGAGCGGTGGCAGGACAGTGGGATGTAATAAGGATGAGCGGTGGCAGGACAGTGGGATGTAATAAGGATGAGCGGTGGCAGGACAGTGGGATGTAATAAGGATGAGCGGTGGCAGGACAGTGGGATGTAATAAGGATGAGCGGTGGCAGGACAGTGGGATGTAATAAGGATGAGCGGTGGAAGGACAGTGGGATGTAATAAGGATGAGCGGTGGAAGGACAGTGGGATGTAATAAGGATGAGCGGTGGAAGGACAGTGGGATGTAATAAGGATGAGCGGTGGAAGGACAGTGGGATGTAATAAGGATGAGCGGTGGAAGGACAGTGGGATGTAATAAGGATGAGCGGTGGAAGGACAGTGGGGTGTAATAAGGATGAGCGGTGGCAGGACAGTGGGATGAGCGGTGGCAGGACAGTGGGATGAGCGGTGGCAGGACAGTGGGATGAGCGGTGGCAGGACAGTGGGATGAGCGGTGGCAGGACAGTGGGATGAGCGGTGGCAGGACAGTGGGATGAGCGGTGGCAGGACAGTGGGATGAGCGGTGGCAGGACAGTGGGATGTAATAAGGATGAGCGGTGGCAGGACAGTGGGATGTAATAAGGATGAGCGGTGGCAGGACAGTGGGAGGTAATAAGGATGAGCGGTGGCAGGACAGTGGGAGGTAATAAGGATGAGCGGTGGCAGGACAGTGGGAGGTAATAAGGATGAGCGGTGGCAGGACAGTGGGAGGTAATAAGGATGAGCGTTGGAAGGGCAGTGGGGTGTAATAAGGATGAGCGTTGGAAGGGCAGTGGGGTGTAATAAGGATGAGCGGTGGAAGGACAGTGGGGTGTAAGAAGGATGAGCGGTGGAAGGACAGTGGGGTGTAATAAGGATGAGCGTTGGAAGGGCAGTGGGAGGTAATAAGGATGAGCGTTGGAAGGGCAGTGGGGTGTAATAAGGATGAGCGTTGGAAGGGCAGTGGGGTGTAATAAGGATGAGCGTTGGAAGGGCAGTGGGGTGTAATAAGGATGAGCGTTGGAAGGGCAGTGGGGTGTAATAAGGATGAGCGTTGGAAAGGCAGTGGGGTGTAAGAAGGATGAGCGGTGGAAGGACAGTGGGGTGTAATAAGGATGAGCGTTGGAAGGGCAGTGGGGTGTAATAAGGATGAGCGTTGGAAGGGCAGTGGGGTGTAATAAGGATGAGCGGTGGAAGGACAGTGGGAGGTAATAAGGATGAGCGGTGGCAGGACAGTGGGAGGTAATAAGGATGAGCGGTGGCAGGACAGTGGGATGTAATAAGGATGAGCGGTGGAAGGACAGTGGGATGTAATAAGGATGAGCGGTGGAAGGGCAGTGGGGTGTAATAAGGATGAGCGGTGGAAGGGCAGTGGGGTGTAATAAGGATGAGCGGTGGAAGGGCAGTGGGGTGTAATAAGGATGAGCGTTGGAAGGGCAGTGGGGTGTAATAAGGATGAGCGTTGGAAGGGCAGTGGGGTGTAATAAGGATGAGCGTTGGAAGGGCAGTGGGGTGTAATAAGGATGAGCGTTGGAAGGGCAGTGGGGTGTAATAAGGATGAGCGTTGGAAGGGCAGTGGGGTGTAATAAGGATGAGCGTTGGAAGGGCAGTGGGGTGTAATAAGGATGAGCGTTGGAAGGGCAGTGGGGTGTAATAAGGATGAGCGTTGGAAGGGCAGTGGGGTGTAATAAGGATGAGCGTTGGAAGGGCAGTGGGGTGTAATAAGGATGAGCGTTGGAAGGGCAGTGGGGTGTAATAAGGATGAGCGGTGGAAGGACAGTGGGATGTAATAAGGATGAGCGGTGGAAGGGCAGTGGGGTGTAATAAGGATGAGCGGTGGCAGGACAGTGGGATGTAATAAGGATGAGCGGTGGAAGGACAGTGGGAGGTAATAAGGATGAGCGGTGGAAGGACAGTGGGATGTAATAAGGATGAGCGGTGGAAGGACAGTGGAATGTAATAAGGATGAGCGGTGGAAGGACAGTGGGATGTAATAAGGATGAGCGGTGGAAGGACAGTGGGAGGTAATAAGGATGAGCGGTGGCAGGACAGTGGGATGTAATAAGGATGAGCGGTGGAAGGACAGTGGGAGGTAATAAGGAGGAGCGGTGGCAGGACAGTGGGATGTAATAAGGAGGAGCGGTGGCAGGACAGTGGGATGTAATAAGGATGAGCGGTGGCAAGACAGTGGGATGTAATAAGGAGGAGCGGTGGCAGGACAGTGGGATGTAATAAGGATGAGCGGTGGAAGGACAGTGGGATGTAATAAGGATGAGCGGTGGAAGGACAGTGGGAGGTAATAAGGATGAGCGGTGGAAGGACAGTGGGAGGTAATAAGGATGAGCGGTGGAAGGACAGTGGGATGTAATAAGAATGAGCGGAGGAAGGACAGTGGGATGTAATAAGAATGAGCGGTGGAAGGACAGTGGGATGTAATAAGAATGAGCGTTGGAAGGACAGTGGGATGTAATAAGGATGAGCGGTGGCAGGACAGTGGGATGTAATAAGGAGGAGCGGTGTAAGGACAGTGGGATGTAATGAGGATGAGCGGTGTAAGGACAGTGGGATGTAATAAGGACGAGCGGTGTAAGGACAGTGGGATGTAATGAGGATGAGCGGTGGCAGGACAGTGGGATGTAATGAGGATGAGCGGTGGCAGGACAGTGGGATGTAATGAGGATGAGCGGTGGAAGGACAGTGGGATGTAATAAGGATGAGCGGTGGAAGGACAGTGGGATGTAATAAGAATGAGCGGTGGAAGGACAGTGGGATGTAATAAGAATGAGCGGTGGAAGGACAGTGGGATGAGCGGTGGAAGGACAGTGGGATGTAATAAGAATGAGCGGTGGAAGGACAGTGGGATGAGCCGTCGAAGGACAGTGGGATGTAATAAGGATGAGTGTTGGAAGGGCAGTGGGGTGTAATAAGGATCAGCGGTGGAAGGACAGTGGGATGTAATAAGGATGAGCGGTGGCAGGACAGTGGGATGTAATGAGGATGAGCGGTGGCAGGACAGTGGGATGTAATGAGGATGAGCGGTGGCAGGACAGTGGGATGTAATAAGGATGAGCGGTGGCAGGACAGTGGGATGAGCGGTGGCAGGACAGTGGGATGAGCGGTGGCAGGACAGTGGGATGAGCGGTGGAAGGACAGTGGGATGTAATGAGGATGAGCGGTGGCAGGACAGTGGGATGTAATGAGGATGAGCGGTGGCAGGACAGTGGGATGTAATGAGGATGAGCGGTGGCAGGACAGTGGGATGAGCGGTGGAAGGACAGTGGGATGTAATAAGGATGAGCGGTGGCAGGACAGTGGGATGAGCGGTGGAAGGACAGTGGGGTGTAATAAGGATGAGCGTTGGAAGGGCAGTGGGGTGTAATAAGGATGAGCGTTGGAAGGGCAGTGGGGTGTAATAAGGATGAGCGTTGGAAGAGCAGTGGGGTGTAATAAGGATGAGCGTTGGAAGGGCAGTGGGGTGTAATAAGGATGAGCGGTGGAAGGACAGTGGAATGTAATAAGGATGAGCGGTGGACGGACAGTGGGATGTAATAAGGATGAGCGGTGGAAGGACAGTGGGAGGTAATAAGGATGAGCGGTGGCAGGACAGTGGGATGTAATAAGGATGAGCGGTGGAAGGACAGTGGGAGGTAATAAGGATGAGCGGTGGCAGGACAGTGGGATGTAATAAGGAGGAGCGGTGGCAGGACAGTGGGATGTAATAAGGAGGAGCGGTGGCAGGACAGTGGGATGTAATAAGGAGGAGCGGTGGCAGGACAGTGGGATGTAATAAGGAGGAGCGGTGGCAGGACAGTGGGATGTAATAAGGATGAGCGGTGGAAGGACAGTGGGATGTAATAAGGATGAGCGGTGGAAGGACAGTGGGAGGTAATAAGGATGAGCGGTGGAAGGACAGTGGGAGGTAATAAGGATGAGCGGTGGAAGGACAGTGGGATGTAATAAGAATGAGCGGAGGAAGGACAGTGGGATGTAATAAGAATGAGCGGTGGAAGGACAGTGGGATGTAATAAGAATGAGCGTTGGAAGGACAGTGGGATGTAATAAGGATGAGCGTTGGAAGGGCAGTGGGATGTAATAAGGAGGAGCGGTGGCAGGACAGTGGGATGTAATAAGGATGAGCGGTGTAAGGACAGTGGGATGTAATAAGGATGAGCGGTGTAAGGACAGTGGGATGTAATGAGGATGAGCGGTGGAAGGACAGTGGGATGTAATGAGGATGAGCGGTGTAAGGACAGTGGGATGTAATGAGGATGAGCGGTGGAAGGACAGTGGGATGTAATAAGAATGAGCGGTGGAAGGACAGTGGGATGTAATAAGGATGAGCGGTGGCAGGACAGTGGGATGTAATGAGGATGAGCGGTGGCAGGACAGTGGGATGTAATGAGGATGAGCGGTGGCAGGACAGTGGGATGTAATGAGGATGAGCGGTGGCAGGACAGTGGGATGTAATAAGGATGAGCGGTGGCAGGACAGTGGGATGAGCGGTGGCAGGACAGTGGGATGAGCGGTGGCAGGACAGTGGGATGAGCGGTGGAAGGACAGTGGGATGTAATGAGGATGAGCGGTGGCAGGACAGTGGGATGTAATGAGGATGAGCGGTGGCAGGACAGTGGGATGTAATGAGGATGAGCGGTGGCAGGACAGTGGGATGAGCGGTGGAAGGACAGTGGGATGTAATAAGGATGAGCGGTGGCAGGACAGTGGGATGAGCGGTGGAAGGACAGTGGGGTGTAATAAGGATGAGCGTTGGAAGGGCAGTGGGGTGTAATAAGGATGAGCGTTGGAAGGGCAGTGGGGTGTAATAAGGATGAGCGTTGGAAGAGCAGTGGGGTGTAATAAGGATGAGCGTTGGAAGGGCAGTGGGGTGTAATAAGGATGAGCGGTGGAAGGACAGTGGAATGTAATAAGGATGAGCGGTGGACGGACAGTGGGATGTAATAAGGATGAGCGGTGGAAGGACAGTGGGAGGTAATAAGGATGAGCGGTGGCAGGACAGTGGGATGTAATAAGGATGAGCGGTGGAAGGACAGTGGGAGGTAATAAGGATGAGCGGTGGCAGGACAGTGGGATGTAATAAGGAGGAGCGGTGGCAGGACAGTGGGATGTAATAAGGAGGAGCGGTGGCAGGACAGTGGGATGTAATAAGGAGGAGCGGTGGCAGGACAGTGGGATGTAATAAGGAGGAGCGGTGGCAGGACAGTGGGATGTAATAAGGATGAGCGGTGGAAGGACAGTGGGATGTAATAAGGATGAGCGGTGGAAGGACAGTGGGAGGTAATAAGGATGAGCGGTGGAAGGACAGTGGGAGGTAATAAGGATGAGCGGTGGAAGGACAGTGGGATGTAATAAGAATGAGCGGAGGAAGGACAGTGGGATGTAATAAGAATGAGCGGTGGAAGGACAGTGGGATGTAATAAGAATGAGCGTTGGAAGGACAGTGGGATGTAATAAGGATGAGCGTTGGAAGGGCAGTGGGATGTAATAAGGAGGAGCGGTGGCAGGACAGTGGGATGTAATAAGGATGAGCGGTGTAAGGACAGTGGGATGTAATAAGGATGAGCGGTGTAAGGACAGTGGGATGTAATGAGGATGAGCGGTGGAAGGACAGTGGGATGTAATGAGGATGAGCGGTGTAAGGACAGTGGGATGTAATGAGGATGAGCGGTGGAAGGACAGTGGGATGTAATAAGAATGAGCGGTGGAAGGACAGTGGGATGTAATAAGGATGAGTGTTGGAAGGGCAGTGGGGTGTAATAAGGATCAGCGGTGGAAGGACAGTGGGATGAGCGGTAGGACAGTGGGATGTAATAAGGATGAGCGGTGGCAGGACAGTGGGATGTAATGAGGATGAGCGGTGGCAGGACAGTGGGATGTAATGAGGATGAGCGGTGGCAGGACAGTGGGATGTAATAAGGATGAGCGGTGGCAGGACAGTGGGATGAGCGGTGGAAGGACAGTGGGATGAGCGGTGGCAGGACAGTGGGATGTAATGAGGATGAGCGGTGGCAGGACAGTGGGATGTAATGAGGATGAGCGGTGGCAGGACAGTGGGGTGTAATGAGGATGAGCGGTGGAAGGACAGTGGGATGTAATAAGGATGAGCGGTGGCAGGACAGTGGGATGAGCGGTGGAAGGACAGTGGGATGAGCGGTGGAAGGACAGTGGGATGAGCGGTGGAAGGACAGTGGGATGTAATAAGGATGAGTGGTGGAAGGACAGTGGGATGTAATGAGGATGAGCGGTGGAAGGACAGTGGGATGTAATGAGGATGAGCGGTGGAAGGACGTCTTGTAAGCAGGATATCGTTCCCAAAAAATATTATGGTGTAGAGCGCTGAAAGATGGGAGAGGGGAATTTGCTGCACCTGATGGTAAGGGACCAAACCTTACTATAGTTTTAATAAATGGAAGAGGAAACGGTTGTTCTTTGTATACTATGACTAGTGTACTGGGAAGCAAACTGTTTTTAGGTGCGCTTTAGAAGTGTAATTATAAATATAGACTTATGACATTGGGTATATGTGTCAGAGGTGAGTAACCCGGATATATTTGGAATTTTATAGCCAGGACTGATGAGTAACCTCTAATTATTATGAGCTGCTCAATGTGTGTTATAAATGATTACACATTAAACAGCTATTGTAAACACTTAATGATCACATTCCTTACTAAGTGATATACATTAAAAGCGTGGCGAGATGTATGAAAAACTCACCCGGGGGTACTAAACCTGCCCAGGGCCCTTGAGGGTCTTCCGTTTTTATTTTCAATCAATGAAATGGTTGCACTTGGATTCCTTCTTCAAGCGTCTCCAGGCTGCTGTATAAGAATTACCAGGAATCTTCTTAAATAGATACATTTATTGTAAATTAAAGGGAAGGCTGATATATCAGCAGTCACTTGATTAGGTGGTGTAGGGGAGGAGATATCTCCGTCGGACGTGCGTTTGCAGAGTACCGGTGGATTTGGCTGCGCAGCGTCGATTCTTGTGGGGTTATGTTGCGCTTTTATGTTCTGCCGTCTGTTTGCTGGTCCGCTGTGAGATTCGGGGGTGGGGGGGCAAAGGGATGCCCAGCTACCTATCGGACTTTTTAAAAAAGCACCCCGTTTAATGTGTAATAATTTATAACACACATTGAGCAGCTCATAATTATCAGAGGTTACTCATCAGTCCTGGCTATAAAATTCCAAATATATCCGGGTTACTCACCTCTGACACATATACCCAATGTGATAAGTCTATATTTATAACTACACTTCTAAAGCGCACCTAAAAACAGTTTGCTTCCCAGTACACTAGTCATAGTATACAAAGAACAACCGTTTCCTCTTCCAGGATATCGTTCCCGTAGAGGAGGGATTTTGGGAGAACCATTTAATTTTTTTTTTTTTTTCCTATCCGATCAGAGCTCCCAGATCCCAGCCTGCTCGATGGTGTGGACCAGGACTATTATGGAGGTGTTAGGGGACTGTGCGGCTCCTACGTGTGCAGGAACGGGGGAACGTGCTCCATGATGTGGGGGAAGCCCCGCTGTATCTGTAAGGCGGGATTTATCGGAAACCGTTGTCAAGGTAGGTGAAGGGGAGGGGCATAGGGACATACAGGCCCCGCCCACCTGCTTGTCCACCAGCTATGGTTGCCCCCCCCCCCCCGGCCAGTTTTTCTTTATTTACTGACTGGCCACTATTTTTTTTTTTTCATTTACTTATAATTGAGGATGGAAAAACAATACCCACAATTATAATTACCAGTAAAAAAAACAAAAAAAAAATTACTGCCAGAAAAGTGAAGAAAATACTGACCAGGTGGCAACCCTACTTTCAGAATTCCATTTAATGCTGTGTGGTGGCGGCCATATTGGATGCGCTGAACGTTGTGGTTTCTCTCCTTTAGATATGAAGCTGGAGCTGAGCTGCGATGGCACCGGGATGCGGCTGCAGCTGCTTAAGAGCGCCCTGGAGGAGCTGAGCGTCAACGCCTCGTCCTTGCACACCCCCGGCCACAAGTGCACCCTGCAGGACGCCTCGCCCCTGCACCTCGCCATAACGCTGACGCACCACAACCACTCGCTGTGTGGGACGCTAGTCACGGTGCGTGTAGCACAAACGCATTGCGCAGTACAGGGTGCGCGTCCGTCAGATCTTCTCTCCTAGGAGCTTACAATCCATGGAGCAAGGCGCTGTGGTCACAGGTCACCACTTCCTCGTTCGCTTGTACAGCAGCCAGTCATGTGACCCCTGGCAGCCATTCAAGTTTGATGTGCAAGCCCACTCGGCACACCCAGATATACAATGAATGAGGAGGTGGGAAGCACTTGCCGCCTTCTCTTTTTTAAAGTTGGGGGAGGAGCCTGAGGCGCCTTGATAACACCTTGAAAGTGGTCCCACACCCATTTCCTAGCTAACGGGTGTGGGGCCGCATTATCTGTGGGCACAATGCCCCCGCAACAGCCCAAAAACCTTACCCTCGGTCCAAATGCGCTCCTCTGATTGGCGGCTGGGAAAGATGGCCCACGTGACCACTGGCAGGCAATTGAAGGACCACATTTGGGTTGTCGATGGAGGCTAGGGTTAGGATTTCAGGAGGGCGGCCTCGAGCCTGTCAAAATGCGGCCCCACACCCGTTATTTAGGGAACTGACCTGGGACTGCTTTAAAGCGGACCAACACCCACGGGGGATCGGCCCGGGAATCTTATAGATCAGATCCCTCCCCGCGGGGAATCCGAAATCGGGATGTCCCGCAGGGTGAAACCCCCCAGGAAGCCCACAATCCTACCTTCTCCCAGTTCCAGCGGCGCATGCGCGTCTGCCGCCGCCTCCCGCGCGTCCCTCTAGCAGGGCGCTTCCGCGCTGCCCGTTTGTGAATGGCCGGCGCGGGTGCGCTCCTTGTAAGAGGGACGCGCGGGAGGCGGCGGACGCGCTCTGCTTGTCCGTCGCTGCCTCTCGCTTGTCCGTCACCGGGGATTGGCTGCAGTGGTCACGGAGCGGGGTGAGGTGAGTTTTTGGGGCTTTCTGGGGGGTTTCACACAGCGGGGCACCCCCGATCAGGGTGCCCCACCGAAGTGGACCAAAACCCAGGATAGTCAAAATCCTGGGTGTTGGTCCACTTTAAAGTCTTTCATCGTGCAAATAAAAAAACAAAAACAAAGGGTTACTTACCTTTTTGTTCCGCGAGCTGATCAGTCCAGTGATCACCCAATGATAATGCACCATCTGGGGGTACAAACTCCTTTCACTGGCCAGACCACACTCCCACCATTAGTCGCATGTCCCCGCCATTCACTACCTCCATTGCAATGAATGGAGAGGGCAGGGCAGCGCTCTGATTGGAGGGGAGTTGCAATCCCTACCCGCCATCATACCAATCTACATGTTCAGGCCACTGAACAGGGCGTGGCAGGGGCTCGGATCCAGTGATCAGGTGAGTTACTGATTGCCGGACTGCCACCGATCGGCTACATCTCCTCTGAAACTGTTAGTGATCCTATAACCATACATTATCCACTACCTCAATTGCTAGTGACTAGTAATCATGTGACTGCCACCTACCAATCTGGATTTCCCAGTGGGCTTGCAAATGAAACCAAAATAGTTTTCGTTGGTCACCTGATTAACTTGGTGCCCTTACACCATAAATGAAGATATGGTGCCACTTTGAAGTGATCCTATAACCAAAAAGGAAGTTTGTTTGCCTTCCATCCCTAAAACTGCTGTTTTTTTTTTTTTTTTTTTTTTTTACACTAAAGACTTTGCCCAGTGTTCATAACACTAACAGGAAGCAGTATGATGCCCAAATGGTGGTCATATGCTAATTTCAACCTAACCTGCAATTATGTGACAGTTGTAACTGAAGTGCTCCAAAGCGAAGCTGTGTGTACTGTAACTGAATGCATCATTGCTGGAGAGCACGGGGGGCTGCTTGGCCAGGGAGCAATATGGCTGACTGCATCCTGTCCATGTTATGAATATTGGGCAAAGGCTTCAGTAAAAAAAAGAAACAGGCCGTTTGGGGGGGCTGGCGATAGAAGGTGTGAGGAAACCCGAATCAGGTCAACCTGCGGAGGACACCGCCCTATAGGATCACGCAACAAGCTTTCCTAACCCTGGTCCGTTCACCAGTCCAGCAGCCTAAAAGATCAAGCCAGGACACACTGATTTTTTTCGGTTAAGGCAGACCGCTCAGGTTAAATACATACCTTAATGTGATAGGGGCACTAGGCAGTTATTACAATCTTTTGGTACTGTGGAAATATTACATCTACAGATCTGAGAGCATAGTACACGTTACAGGTACGTGGATTACAAAACAGAGCTACAACAGAATGCCAGGTGACCTGAAATGTGTTCATAGGATTTGTTAGGAAAGGCGGCTTCCGGGGCCACAGACTGCCTACTGTAACCACTCCTTACATGTAAAGGAATCCCTGCTCAGAGCACCGTATGGGCAGCACTGTGTTATCCAGGACCTCGGAGGAGAGAGATTTAGGGATACTGATTACTGATAGCTGCAAGATGATTGGACAGTGTAGCCAGGCAGTGGGAAAAGCAAGCAGAATGCTCGGCTGCATAGCTCAAGGCATCACCAGTAGGAAGAGGGAGGTTGTGATGCCGCTGTATAGAGCCCTGGTGAGGTCACAGCTAGAATACTGTGTGCAGTTCTGGAGACCTCCCCTGCAAAAAGACATTATTCAAATTGAACAGGTCCAAAGGCCGGCAACAAAAATGGTGGAAGGACTTAAACTTAAAACTTATCAGGAGAGACTTAAAGAACTTAATTTGTACATTTATATATGTGAAAGGACTGAATAAGGTTCAGGAGGGAAGTGTTTTTAAGAAGAAACTTAATGATAGAACAAGGGGCCCAACCTGAGGCTGGTCGGGGGGGGGAGATCAGGAGCAATGTTAGATAATATTATTTTACAGAAAGAGTAGTAGATGCTTGGAACAAACTTCCAGCAGAGGTAGTTGAAAAATCAACAGTCACTGAATTTAAACATGTCTGGGATAAGCCTCCATCTATCCTAAGATACAGAGAACATACAGTATATACATAAGATACAGAGAACATACAGTATACACATAAGATACAGAGAACATACAGTATACACATAAGATACAGAGAACATACAGTATACACATAAGATACAGAGAACATACAGTATATACATAAGATACAGAGAACATACAGTATATACATAAGATACAGGGAACATACAGTATACACATAAGATACAGGGAACATACAGTATATACATACGATACAGGGAACATACAGTATATACATAAGCTACAGGGAACATACAGTATATACATAAGATACAGGGAACATACAGTATACACATAAGATACAGGGAACATACAGTATATACATAAGATACAGGGAACATACAGTATACACATAAGATACAGGGAACATACAGTATACACATAAGATACAGGGAACATACAGTATACACATAAGATACAGGGAACATACAGTATACACATAAGATACAGGGAACATACAGTATACACATAAGGACAGACTAGATGGACCGTATGGTCCCTTTCTGCCGTCACCCTTCTATGTTTATGTAAAGGTAACACCCAAGAAAATAGAACTGCTTCCCCTAGATCTGGTATTTAAAGTGGACCAAAACCCAGGATATTCTAAGCATACAGCACGTCCTCCAGATATAGTACGGTAATAACATGTGGGTAATCCTCCGCCTCCGGTGCCGTGCACTGCAGACATGTAGAAAACAAGCTCCTCCCAGCCCTACATATACCGGAGGACCTCCCACAAATCCCCAGATTTCTCTGCAGTGCTGGAACTGCGAAGACATGAAGTATCACGCTCTCGCAGGCGAGCGGGGCTTGACAGCCCGAGGCCCTGCGGGACTATTTCCACCCGTCCTCATTGTGAATGAATGCCTCCCAGCCTGGGCTGCGTTGGTCGGGTGAAGGTAGGCAGCACCTAGTGTGCTTACGGAGCTAGACTCCACCGCAATCCCCCACCATAGGGTAGGCGGTTAAGGTGAATGGTGAGCCTTCAGTTGGATGCTCCTCCCGCACCATTGCCCCCACGCCCCGTGTAACGGTGAACCCCCGAATATTGGGTCACCTTCCTCCCTAGATCCCCCCGTTAGTGGGGGGAAAAACGGGGGGGGGTGTACGATGGCTAACCTTGCCCTAATTACACTAGACACCTATAGCCTTTAACGGTTACCGGGGTCAGAGCCGCGCTTCACATTTAAGTTTTTAGTTAACGGCAGCGCCTTTATTGTATTCTACTTGGCACGTACGGCGGCTCTGTTCGGGGACGCTACGGCGTTTTTATCCCTGTATTCACCTGTCAGATCTTTTCTCTGAGGAGATTTTTCTAGCATAACTACTGTTTCTTTCTGATTGGCTGCGTGCCTTCGAGCTTCGCGCTCTCCGGGGGGGGGGCGTGGCTCGGTTTGGCGCGTTCCGCGTCATCGCCCGCTCTGGCCCGCCCTTCGAGGTTCGCTTGGCGCCATTTCCTTCTCACGTGCGCGTGGTGAAGACGGTCCTCCCCTCGCTGTTCTGTAAGTGCCCCTTCGAGCTTCGCGCTCTCCGGGGGGGGTGGCGTGGTTCGGTTTGGCGCGTTCCGCGTCATCGCCCGCTCTGGCCCGCGCTTCGAGGTTCGCTTGGCGCCATTTCCTTCTCACGTGCACGTGGTGAAGACGGTCCTCCCCTCGCTGTTCTCATTTCAATAATCTCGTGCTGAAAGGATGGGAACATCCCAGCAAACTCCATGGGGTTCCTAAAGCTGTGGATAAGAAGTATCCATTTCCTGCCGACCTGGTCAAGTGTTGGACATCGCCGCCAGAGGTCGATGCCCCGATCCTTGGTCTGTCCAATACCTCTATAATGCACTCCCCTGACACTACTACGCTGCGGGATTTGGAGGATCGGCGAGTGGATCAACTGGCATGTCATGCCTTTGCATTTGGGGGAGCGTCGCTCCGCCCAGTTTGCGCCTTAGCCATCACGGCGGTGGCGCTCAGGACTGTGGTTAAGACTGCTCTTGAAGGGGCGGATGACTTGCCCTCTGATGCTACCAATGCTCTGGCCACCTGTGAGACTTTTGTCAATTATATCCTATCTGCATCGGATGATGCTATTAAGCTGAGCGCTAGATCCTCTGCTCTGGTGGTAGCCATACGCCGTGCGGTCTGGTTACGCCAGTGGGCTGCTGACCATGTCGCCAAGAAGGCCCTTACGGGGCTTCCATTTAAAGGGCTGCGCCTGTTTGGAGAAAGGTTAGATATCTTTGCCAAGGGTGGCAAGTTGCCCCAGCACAAGCGTCAGATTCGGCCCTTTCGTGGCCCAAGCTCCCATTCGACCCCCTACCGTGGGGCTAAGCAGGGTAGAGGGGTGTCCTTCACCGGGTCTCGCGCAGATTCCTGGAACAAGAACAAAGGATGCCGTCCCAGTTCCTCCTGGGGACCCAAGCCCCTCCCAAGACCCCCCAAGCATGAAGGGGTGCCCTCGCCCGTCAGGGTGGGGGGACGTCTACAGCACTTCGAGCATGTCTGGAAACGCCATGTCCCAGACCGGTGGATTCAGGAGGTAGTGTCCTCCGGTTACAAGATAGTTTGCTGTACTGCCCCCTACCAGGTTCGTTGGGTCTCGGATCCCACAGGACCCTGCCTCAGCTCGAGTCTTGATACTGGCTGTGCAGGACCTTCTGGATCTCGGGGTCATTTGCAAGGTCCCCTTAAGAGACAGGGGCATGGGGTTTTATTCCAACCTTTTCACGGTGCCCAAAAAGGACAGGTCAGTCAGACCCATTCTGGATTTAAAAATCCTAAACTGATTCGTCAAAAACAAACATTTTCGTATGGTAACTCTGCGCTCGGCCATTGCCTCGCTGCACCCAGGGGACTTCATGACATCTGTGGACATAAAGGACGCTTACCTGCACGCTCCGGTGTTTCCAGGGCACCAAAGGTTTCTCAGATTTGCGCTGCTGGATCAGCATTACCAGTTCGTGGCTCTGCCATTCGGCCTTACATCAGCTCCCAGGGTGTTCACCAAGGTGCTGGCAGGAGTAATGTTTCTGAGACTAAAGGGCATACGTGTATTGCCCTACCTGGACGATATACTCATCACCTCTCGGTCTCTGCGGCAGGCAGAGTTGGACACTCGGTTGGTGGTGTCCACCCTGGAGTCCTTCGGCTGGGTGATCAATTACACAAAGTCTTCTCTGTCCCCCTCCTCAGTGACCCCGTTCCTGGGGATGATTCTGGATTCAGTTCAGTCAAGGATATTCCTTCCTCCACAGAAGGTGGAAGCTCTGACAACGCAGGCGAGGTCCCTGCGCTCGAGCCCTCATCCCCCCATCCGGCAGGGAATGCAGTTGGTGGGCTCGATGGTGGCAAGCTTCGAGGTGGTGCCCTTTGCACAGTTCCATTTGAGAACCCTGCAGCTTCACCTTCTGTCAGTATGGAACAAGGACCCAGCGTCCTTGGACGAGATCTGGGTGCTTCCCCCCTCGGTCAGACAATCCCTTGCGTGGTGGCTGGACCACTGGAACTTGACAAGGGGCAGATCCTTCCTGGCTTCCTCCTGGGAGACGGTCACAACGGATGCCAGTCTGTCGGGCTAGGGGGGGATTCTGGAAGTCTCTGCGCTTCCAGGGGAGGTGGGGCCCTCAGGAGGCCCACCTTCCTATCAATGTCCTGGAACTCAGGGCGGTCAGATTGGTGCTGGAACAATTGACCCAGTACCTGAAGGGTCTGGCGGTTCAGGTACGCTCAGACAACAGGACGGCGGTGGCCTACATCAATCATCAGGGAGGAACCCGGAGCAAGGGTGCTCTCCAGGAGGTGTCTCTGATTCTAACATGGGCAGAGGCCAATGTCCAATGCATCTCGGCTGTCTACATTCCGGGGGCAGAAAACCTGCTAGCGGATGCTCTGAGCAGGGGGTCGTCCCGTCAGGGGGAGTGGTCCCTCTGCGACAGGGTATTTCAGTCCCTGTGTCACCGTTGGGGTGTGCCAGACGTGGATCTGTTTGCGTCCCGTCACAATCACAAGCTCCCGAGCTTTGTATCCCTGTCTCAGGATCCTCTGGCTCTGGCCTCGGATGCCCTGTCAATGTCTTGGAGGGAGTTTCGGCTCCTGTATGTGTTTCCACCAATTCCCCTTCTGGGCAGAGTGCTGCGCAAGATTGCTCTGGAAGGGGTACCCGCGATTCTGGTGGCCAAGAAGAGTGTGGTTCGCAGACGTGGTTCAAATGGCAGTAGATCAGTACGATCTGCCAGGAGTGCCAAATCTGCTAACTCAGGAGTCTCTACGCAATCCCAATTTACTAACTCTGGCTTTAACGGCTTGGCTATTGAAACCTCCATCCTAATGGAAAAGGGTTTGTCTGCATCTGTAGTGGCTACTATGGTGCAAGCCAGGAAGAAGACTTCTGCTGCTATCTATTATAGAGTATGGCGCACTTACATTGTCTGGTGTGAATCCAGGTCTCTTCCCTGCCGGGAATTCTTAGTCTCCAGCGTGCTGGAGTTTTTACAACATGGTCTAGACTTAGGTCTTAAACCGGACCTTCAGCGTGATTTAATGAAAAGCCCAAAATCTTAAACGGTTCCCCAGCATCTAAAATTAATATATTTTACGTTTTTAGTCACTAACTTAGTATTCTTTCCCCCACTGGGCTGCAACTCTGTTCAGGAATTTAGGATACGGGCGCCGCCATCTTGACTCAGAAGCATCACACTTGCTGAGGAGAGGAGAGTGGCATAAGGTACAGGGGGGCGGGTTATAGCTGTGCTTTGCTCAGACAGAGCAGAGCTGGGGTCAGGTAATGGTCAGCAGTCCCAGAATGCAGAGCAGCACAGTCAGGAGGCACTTCCTGTTTGCAGGCTGCCTGATAAGATGGCGGCTTCCATAAGCCGCCATCTTGGATGTTTAAAGGCTCATAACATGCAGTAGATGCAGGTAGGATGATTTTTAATGTGGACAATCTGTATGTACAGGGTGTGGGAAACATATAAGATAGACTCTTATTCAGAGTGAAGGTCCGCTTTAAGCTTAGTACTCTGAAGGGCCAGGTTTCGGCCCTGTCTATCTTCTTTCAGAAGACCTTTGCCCAGCACCCTCTTATCAAGACCTTCTTTCAGGGGGTCACTCATGTGCGTCCTCCTCGGAAACCTATGGTTCCTGTTTGGGATCTGAATTTGGTTTTGTCGGCCCTGCAGGGTGCCCCTTTTGAGCCTATTCAGGAGACCGCTCTCGCTGTTCTCACGCTCAAGGTTGTTTTCCTGGTAGCTATCACTTCGGTTAGACGTGTGTCTGAGTTGGCTGCTTTGTCTATTCAGCCTCCCTACTTTGAGAGACACCGGGATAAAGTGGTGTTTCGCTTCAAGCCAGACTTTCTGCCTAAGGTTGTGTCTGCATTTCATTTGAATCAAGATATTGTACTTCCTTCCTTGTGCCCTAATCCTAGTAACCCTAAGGAGAGGGTCTTGCATTCCTTGGATGTTGTTAGGTGTGTCAAGTCCTACCTGGTTATCACTCAGGCTTTCAGGAGGACAGATGCTCTCTTCGTTGTGCCTCACGGGCCTAGGAAGGGTTTGGCTCCTGCCAAGTCTACTATCAGTAAATGTATTCGTCAGGCTGTAATTCAGGCCTATTCTACGAAGGGGAAGACTCCCCCCTTTCGTCTTACTGCTCATTCTACTAGAGCTGTTGGGGCTTCTTGGGCTTTTCAGCACCAGGCCTCTGTGGAACAAGTTTGCAAGGCCGCTACTTGGTCTTCCGTTCACACCTTTACAAAGTTTTACAAGGTTGATGTTCGGGCCTCAGCTGACGCTGTGTTTGGCCGCAAGGTTTTGCAGGCGGCAGTATTTTAAACTGCTTGCTGTTGCCTTCTGTTGGGGATCCCACCCTTCTTTACGGACACTGCTATTGGATGTCCCACATGTTGTTACTATATCTGGAGCAGGACGTGCTGTATGCTTAGAATAATACAACTCTGTGAAGTACTCACCTGTAGAGTTGATATTATATGCATACAGCACGTCCTGCTCCACCCCACCCTGTTTCACCTTGTTCTGGATCCCTGATCAGGGATGCCCCGCTGTGTGAAACCCCCAGGTTGCTGAAACCAACTCGCCTCTTCCTGGTCCTACGGCGCATGAGCGGCCACTCGTCCAGTCGGCGCACTCGGGAGTGGCCGCATCCCCCGCTACCCTCTAACAGGGAGTGTGCCCATTCACAAATGCCTGGCTAGATGGATAGCAGGGATGCAGCCGCGGCTTGCGCATGCACCGTTGGACCAGGGTAGAAGGTAAGTGTATGGGGGGGGGGGGGTTTCGCACAGCGGGGCATCCAGATTTTGGATGCCCTGGGGGGAAGGATGGGAATCTGCCCGGGAACCTTATAGAGTGGGTGGTTCACTTTAACCCCCAGCTGGACACTCCCAACGCCCCCCTAGGCAGAGTTTTCAGCTCCTCCTCTGCCTGTTTAAAAGTTGCATCCAAAATAGCCTCTGTTGGATTCTAATCAGGGGTGCCCCGCTATGTGAACCTCCCCCCCCCCCTCCAGATCTCCAACATCAACTCGGCCGCTCGTCCAATCAGTGTGTTCGGATCTGCTGAGCTATACACGTCTGAGCGATGTCTTAGCACAGCGGCTCCGAGCGTGCTGGTGGCCGCATCACATGCTTCCCTCTAACAGGGAGCGCGCCCTGCTATAGAGGGATAGCGGGGATGCGGCTGCGGCCCGCACATGCGTCGATGTAAGTAAGGTATATGTAGCGGGCGTCCTGGGGGGTTTCACACAGCGGGGCATCCTGATTTTGAAGGCCGGTTTTGGTTCTGTGCTCAGCTTGGTGCTGGGACAGATGGCAGCCCAGTTATTATCAGTTTTGTGTCGGCTCTAAAAATTCCTTTCAGGCGTCTGTGCCAGGCCTGGTGCTCAGTATGGAACCTGTGGCTTCTTCTCAGGCTAGAGGGTGTGAAATGCAATGAGGATTGTCTTTTGAAGCTGGGCCTCTGGGGTGGGAGGCTTGCAGGCCTAAGTACAGGACGTGGGTGAGAATTGTCACCCATGCTAGCGAATAGCCATTGGCAAGGGGTCTTGGGATGAAAAGGGGAAAGCACCAGGAATAAAATAAACTTGCCCTATCCTTGACAGAAGGTGATGACCTAAACTTCTTTCTGTGTATAGGATCACTTTAAAGTGGACCTGCAGGATCGGCCCAATCCACCCTCTCCCCGCGGGGCATCCAACATCGAGATGCCCCAGGACGCCCCATTCACCTTACCTGCATCCCGATCCAACGGCACATGCGCGGGCGCTTACTGTTAGAGGGAAGCGTGAGATGCAGCCGCCAGCGTGCTCGGAGCCGCTGAGCTATGACGGCGCTTAGACGCACATAGCTCGGCGGCTCTGAGCGCGCTGATTGGACGAGCGACCACACATGAGCCATAGGAGCGAGGTGAGGTGAGTTTAATCGGGCAATCTGGGGGGTTTCCAATAGCGGGGCATCCCCGATCCCCGGGGAAGTGGAACAAAACCCAGGATAATCAAAATCCTGGGTGTTGGTCCACTTTAAGGCGGAGCTGGACAGGTAACCTGGCACCGGCTTGATGCTGGGGCTCCTGACCACTTGGTCTGATTGCTCCTGCTGATGTGGAGATGTCCACGTCTGGGAGTGTCCTCTGGAGGCTCCTCCCCCTGCCATTTGGTTGGCTACTAGTGTAGAGGGCAGGGTCACAGTTTTGCATGGCTCAATGCAGGACCTCCCTGGTGATAAATAGGCTTCCATGTTACTTACCCGCTGTTGTCTTTACACGCTGTTGTCTTTCCAGGCGAACGGGACTCACCTCATCTACTCGGGCGAGCTGACCTCCAGCGTGCTGCCCTTGATTCCGGAACATGCCATCTCCAGGTCCTCCGACCTTCTGATCAGATTCTCCTGTGTCTATCAGTACGATCGGGTGGTGTCGCTGCCCTTCCCGCTGCGCTCCAGTGCCTCGTACGTATCCCTGGCCCCAATTGTTACACTGCTGTTGGATCCATAAACATGGCGGCACTGTACATAGAGATTAATCATAGCGGGCTATGGGGTGGGGGCAAGTTTCTGGCACGTCCGTTGCCCTGAAGTGAAGATTGTTTGGGCGGATTACCACCTAAGGATTTATCCGCCCTATTTTGGACCCAGCACACCCACCACGCCTCTTATTTCTATTTAAAAATCACTTTATTCCAAGTATACAGCACGTCCTGTTCCTTACACATGGGTTATACATCCACAAGATGGCGCTGGACTGCAGAAAGACTTGTGGCCACTCCCGGCCCCTTAAATAGCCAGGAACCTCCCACTAATTCCCAGTTCTTCTCTGCAGTCTGGACTGCGAAGATAGAAGATGGCTCTCTACTCTGCACAGGTGAGCGGGGCTTATTAGCCTGCGGCCCTGCAGGACTATTCCCACCCGTTCCGAACCCACTGCCTCCCAGCCTCGGCTGACCGGTTCGGGTGAAGGTAGGACAGTAGGGTCAGGTGCTGAGGAGCGCTGCTCCTACCGCAGTCCCTGCTCTGACAGGGTAGGCGGTTAGGCTTATGGTGAGCCTTGTGGGATGCCCCCCCCCCGCACTCTGGGTTTTGCTTTAACCCATATCCCTTTAGGTGCCCCCCATCCCCCCCTCCCTTCTCATATCTTTACTTGGGCCGCTGCTGCTCTCCCTTGCCTTGCTCTCCCCCGGGGAAATCTCCAGTGGGGGGGGGGGGGGGTGTCAGTGATCACTTTAATTGAGTGTGTTTTTGACCTTACCTTCACTTGTACAGCGCTCCGCCGACGGCGGCGACATTTTCTCAGAATGTTGAGGTGCCGTGATTGGCTGGCCGGATCATGTGGGGCGCGATTCGCACTCTTGAATCACATCTCCACGGCCCGCCCCTCGAGGTTCATGCGGGCGCCATATTCTTAGTATACAGTACGTCCTGCTCCAGATAGATTACTTACACTTGGGTTATCCTCCGCCAGATGGCGCTGCACTGCAGAGACATGCAAAAACAGGCTCCTCCCGGCCCCTCAAATACCCGGGACCTCCCACAAATCCCCAAATTTCTCTGCAGTGCTTACTGCGAAGACATGAAATTATCACTCTGTCGCAGGTGAGCGGGGCTATTAGCCTGCGGCCCTGTTGGACTATTCCCACCCGTTCCTCGTGTGATGTGCCTCCCAGCCTGGGCTGCGCTGGTCGGGTGAAGGTAGGCAGCACCATTCGTGCTTATGGAGCGCTGCTCCACCGCAATCCCCCACCAAAGGGTAGGCGGTATAGGCTGATGGTGGGATGCCCCTCCCGCATTATTGCCCCGTGTAACGGTGGGTCCTGTACAGAGGGCCGCCATCCTCCCTCATTCTCCCTGTAGCCTTCGGGTGAGAAGAAGGGGGGGGGGTGTGTGTGTGTGTGAGAGCGTGTATCGTGATATTCGTGTATACGGCTTATTCTAAGTATGTCACACACCCCACTTCAAACATTAATAATTACAATAGGGTTAACCCACCGCTAGGTGGCAGCATTGCAGAGAATCTCCAAAAATTCAACAGGCCCCTCCCGGTCTATACATACCTGGTACCTCCCAACAATCACCCAGTGTTGTTCTCTGCAAGGTGGCGACAAGACACAAGAAAGAAGTCTCCTGCTTGCAGGTAGCCGGGGTATCCCCCCGGCCCCCCCCCCCCCCCCGTGGTCTATTTCTGCCCGGCTCTTGTTTTGTAGCATACTTGTTAACTGGCAGCCTCCCAGCTTCGGCTGTAGGCCGGGCAAAAGGTAGCCGGCACCTTTGGTGCCTAGGAGATTAGCTCCTCCGCTCGACCCTTCATTGCGGGGCATAGCGGGATTCCCGGAGTGGTGATCCGGATGTGGGATGCCCCCATTTAATTAGTGGAAGTTAGCGGTTCAGGATGTGTCTAGCCCTGGGACAGTAGTTATTCCTCACTCCGGGGTGTGTGGCGCACTTTGGGACCGGTGACATGGTTGTGTGAGTGTGGCTGCTGAGCTGGCTGGTTTTGTGAGGCCTCTTGCGCTGTCTACTGTGGCGTTTTTTTGTCTGGATCTGCCTTGTGTGTGTGTCTTTTACTTCAGCTGCTGCTTGTGTGAGTTGGCGTTTCTCCCCTCAGGAGCCGGGGGGGCGGGGCCTCGCGGCGCGCTGCGCCGCGGTCCCGCCTGTGGCTGAGCGCCGTGCTCGGCGCTTGCAGCCTGGCGTGTCCGGCCTGCACAGGGGTGAGAGAGGGAGATGAGCGTGTGTGTGTGTGTTGCGCACTTGGGACCGGCAGGTTGCTCCGCCGGTCCCGTCTTGGAGGCTGAGCGCGGTTCCCTGGTCTGGCTTGCGATGACGCCGCAGGGGGGCGGGACCGCGCGCGGGCCGCGCGCTGATTGCCCATTTTGGAGGGGCGGGGCTTTCTCGGCTCCCGCGCTCCCGGGGCTCGTCTTCCCCTCCCTCACTGTCACGGAGCGGTGTTCGGGCCGCCATCTTTCTGTGGGTGCCTCTCTGCGCTTGTGCTCTCTCAGGTAGGCGTTTCTGGCAGTAACTTGCGGGGGTTGTTTTTGGTCACATAAAGGACTGGTGGCCTGGCCCCCCGCCTTGCGTCCCCTCCTTCTCCCTCCTCCTCGCTCCCGCACGTCTTTTTAAGGTGCTGGCTGTATATATTAACCATCTCCTTTTGTCTATGGTTAATGAGGGGGGGGGGGTTGTATGATATTCTTGTATGTTTTTATAGGTATTATTGTGCCTGGATTGACTGTTGTCCCTGTTCTTTTGTGTCTTTCAGATCCTGGGATCCCGTCTGGCAGGGCTCTCCCGGTCTTATATACCTGGCTTGTGGGGGGTGTTTTATAAAAATATATATAAGGTTTTTTATGCTATTCCCCTGGGTCAGGATTTTTAGACAATTTTTAGATAATTAGGGGGCATCCCGGGTCGCGTACTGCATAAATCCCTGGGTTCTGCGAATGCCATAAATTTCACCACATGGAGGCTGCCACAGATACCGGGAATGGTTCTTCGGGACAATCCAAGGTGTGCGGGGGTTGTGGGACTCCGCTCCAGGGAGATGATGTCATTTTGTGTATCCCATGTGCACAGCAGAACATTGCACGGCAGTCCAGTACTCCGGTGCCTAGCACTTCGTCGGCCGCGCCATCTCCCTCTCCCCCTCGCTTATTCCGGACCCCGTGTGACGTTGTCCTGGTCGGGGATTCGCAGTCTGAGGTATGTGCCCGTTTGACCAGCCTTGAGAAAAGGTTTTCCGCAATGGCCGCTCAGAAGGCTCCGGCTAAGCGGAAACATCTGTCTCCGCCTTCGCCGGATTCAGATGAGGAAGTTGTTGGAGATCTGGATTGGTCGGATCGTCCCCTTGAAGATGGTGAGCTCATTGAGGAAGAAGATTCTGATGTTCAGCAGTTGCTGGGTGCTGAGGGGGGATCAGGCTGAGGGCCTTCCTCTCGATTCCTCTGCCATTCTGACCCAGATGTTTGAGGTTTTGGATTTGGATCCTCCGGTGGTTGCTTCTAGGCCTAAGGGTCAGCTTTTTGGGGTGTCCAAGCAGCGCTTGGAGTTTCCCAGCCAACAGCATTTTGAAGAGATTGTTTTCAAGCAATGGGAGCAACCTACGCGTCTCGTCGGTGTGCCGTCTAGCTGGGATAGGAAGTATCCCTTTCCGGCGGACTTGATGAAGCGTTGGTCTGTCCCCCCTGAGGTAGATACTCCGGTCTTGGGACTGTCCAACACGGCGGTCGTGCATTCCCCTGACACGACTTCGCTCAGGGACGGCGAGGATCGCCGGATTGATCAGCTAGCCCGTCATGGTTTTGTATGTGCGGGTTCGGTGTTAAGGCCTGTCTGTGCTTCGGCTCTTTTGACTTTTGCGGTCAGGTCTATTGTCAGGGACTTGGGTGTGGATCTCGAGCCTACCTGTGATGAGTCTCTTGCGCTTAAGCGCTGTGATTCCTTCTTGTCCTTTATCCTGGCCGCTCAGGAGGATGCCATGTTGATGTGTGGCAGGGCTACTGCCTTGCTGGTGGCTATCCGGCGCTGTGTGTGGTTGAGACAGTGGACGGCTGATTTTAATTCTAAAAGATCGCTCACGGCTCTTCCCTTTTTGGGTTTGAGGCTTTTTGGTGAGAGGCTGGATTCTGTTGCCAAGGGAGGTAAGTTACCTCAGCGCAAGAAGTTTCGCTGTTCCTTTCGGGGGACGGTCTCCTTCAATCTGTCCTTTCGGGGAGCCGGAGCCGGCAGGGGTGCGGGCTCCTCGGCCTCCAGGGGCGCCAGTTGGAATAGGGGTAGAGGCCGTGGCCGTCCCGCTCGCGTCTGGGGTGCCAAGCCCAAGCCAGTTGCCAAGCCCGCCCAGCAATGAGGGGGCGCCCTCACCCGTTCGGGTGGGGGGACGGTTGCAACTTTTCTCCCGGGTGTGGGGCCAGGAGGTCCCGGACAGATGGATCCGGGAGGTGGTTTCGGCCGGTTACAAGTTGGAGTTCGAGTCCCGTCCTCCTCCAAGGTTCTTCAGGTCTCGGGTGTCTTTGGATCCTTTGGCCGCGCAGGGGCTCCTGGCGGCGGTAAGGAATCTTCTAGACTTAGCTGTCGTTTGCCCGGTTCCTTCTTCAGAGGTAGGGCGCGGGTTTTACTCAAATCTCTTCACTGTCCCCAAAAAGGACGGGTCCTTCCGTCCTATTCTGGATTTGAAGTTTCTCAACCGGTTTATTCGTCCCCGGAAGTTCCGCATGGAAACCCTGCGGTCTGCGATCGGTTCGCTTCGGCAGGGGGACTTTATGACGTCCATAGACATCAAGGATGCGTACCTGCACATTCCGATTTTTCCAGCTCATCAGCGGTTCCTTCGTTTCGTGGTGGAGGATCGGCACTTTCAGTTTGTGGCTCTTCCATTCGGCCTAACCTCTGCTCCGAGAGTGTTCACCAAGGTGTTGGCGGGGGTGATGGCCCTGCTCAGAGCTCAGGGGATTCGCATTGTGCCTTACCTGGACGACCTTCTCATCATGGCGCCTTCCTTCATTCAAGCAGAGGGGGACACCAGCACGGTGGTGTCTATGTTGGAGAGGTTCGGCTGGGTGATCAATTACCCCAAGTCCTCGCTGGTTCCGGCCAGGGTGGTGACCTTTTTGGGGATGTCGTTGGACTCCTGCCAGCACAGAGTGTTTCTTCCTCAGGCCAAGGTTCTGCTGATTCAGGAATTGGTCCAGTTGCTTCTCTCCCATCCTCATCCGCCCATTCGTCTGGGGATGAGACTGGTGGGGTTGATGGTGGCCTCGTTCGAGGCAGTTCCCTTTGCTCAGTTTCATACGAGGACTCTTCAACTTCATCTTTTGGCGTCTTGGGACCGGCGTCCGGGGTCGTTGGATCGGTCCTTCCGGTTGTCCCCTCGGGTTCGGCAGTCCCTTCTGTGGTGGTTGGTCTCGGACAACCTTCTGAAGGGCAGGTCGTTTCTGACCCCGCTTTGGGAAACTGTCACCACGGATGCCAGTTTGTCAGGCTGGGGAGGTTTTTGGAAGGATCTTCGGTTTCAGGGGCAGTGGGACCCTCAGGAGGCCCACTTGCCCATCAATGTTCTGGAATTGCGAGCCATCAGGTTGGTTCTGTCTCGCTTGACGCATCATTTACAAGGTCTGCCGGTTCAGGTTCGATCAGACAATCAGACGGCGGTTGCTTACATCAATCACCAAGGAGGGACTCGCAGTCTGGGTGCCCACAGGGAGGTGTCTCTGATTTTAGTCTGGGCGGAGACTCATGTCCCTTGCATCTCGGCAGTTTACATTCCGGGTGTGGAAAACACAGAGGCGGATTTTCTGAGCCGGTGTGCGTCCCGTCGGGGGGAGTGGTCTCTCCATCCCCAGGTGTTCCGGTCGCTTTGTCTCCGGTGGGGGACGCCGGAGGTGGATCTGTTTGCCTCTCGTCACAATCACAAGCTTCCGTCCTTTGTGTCCCTGTCCCGGGACCCTCTGGCTCTGGCGGTGGATGCCATGGCTCTCAGCTGGAGGGACCTGGGGTTTCTTTATCTGTTTCCTCCGATTCCCATGCTAGGCAGGGTTCTGCGAAAGTTGGTTCTGGAGGGAGTTCCCGCCATTCTCGTGGCTCCAAGGTGGCCAAGGCGGGTGTGGTTCGCAGACATATTTCGTCTGGCCGTAGATCAGTTCGATCTGCCTCTTCGGCCGGATCTTCTCACACAGGGTCAACTTTGCTACCCCAGTTTACAAACGCTGGCTTTGACGGCTTGGCTGCTGAAACCTCCATCTTAAAGGAGGAGGGTCTTTCGGATGCGGTCATTCGGACTCTTATTAGTGCCAGGAAGAGATATTCTTCTTCCATCTATTACAGGTATTGGAGATCTTATATTGATTGGTGTGAGGCTAGGTCTTTGCCTTGCCGGGTCTTTTCTGTGTCTAGGATTTTGGAGTTTCTTCAGTCGGGGCTGGACTCTGGTCTTCAGCTGAGTACCTTGAAGGGGCAGGTTTCTGCTTTGTCAATTCTTTTCCAGAAGTCTTTTGCTAGCCATTCCTTGGTCAAGACCTTTTTCCAGGGGGTTACGCATGTGCGGCCTCCTAGGAAGCCTTTGCTCCCAGTGTGGGATTTGAATTTGGTTATTTCTGCTCTTAAGGCTCCTCCCTTTGAGCCTTTGCGGGATATTGCTCTGTCCACTCTTACTCAGAAGGTTGCCTTTCTGGTGGCCATCACTTCGGTTCGGCGTGTTTCAGAGTTGGCAGCTTTGTCTATTCAGGCTCCTTATTTCGAGGATCATCAGGACAAAGTGGTTTTTCGTTTCAAGTCAGACTTTCTCCCTAAAGTGGTCTCTGCTTTTCATCTTAACCAGGACATTGTGCTTCCTTCCTTGTGTCCTAAGCCTAAGAATGTCAAGGAGAGTGCTCTGCACTGCTTGGATGTGGTACGTTGTGTTAGGTACTATCTGCGTGCTACGTCTTCTTATCGTAAGACTGATGCCTTTTTCGTTGTGCCCTGTGGGCCTAGGAAGGGTTTGGCTCCGGCTAAGTCTTCCATTAGTAAATGGATTCGTCAGGCCATTGTTGGAGCTTATTCGGCTAAGGGGAAGGATCCTCCTTTTCGCGTTACTGCTCATTCTACTCGTGCGGTTGGTGCGTCCTGGGCTTTTCAGCACCAGGCTTCGGTTGAACAAGTGTGTAAGGCTGCAACTTGCTCTTCTGTTCATACGTTTTCTAAGTTCTATAAGGTTGATGTGCGGGCCTCAGCGGATGCTGTGTTTGGCCGCAAGGTTTTGCAGGCTGCAGTGGTTTGAGTTTTTTCTGCGTTATTGCCTGTTCGGATACCCACCCTTTTCTGGACACTGCTGTTGGATGTCCCTATTGTAATTATTAATGTTTGAAGTGGGGTGTGTGACATACTTAGAATAATACCATTTTGTGAATACTCACCTGTAAAATGGGTATTGTAAGTATGTCACACACCCCACTTCACTCGCCCTTTTTGGTATCCTGGCTCTTTATATGGTGAAGTTTAGTTCGTTACGTTGAGGGTTACATTTTTTGTTCCTGGTACCTTGTCTTACTGCTGTTCTAATACTGGGTGATTGTTGGGAGGTACCAGGTATGTATAGACCGGGAGGGGCCTGTTGAATTTTTGGAGATTCTCTGCAATGCTGCCACCTAGCGGTGAGTTAACCCTATTGTAATTATTAATGTTTGAAGTGGGGTGTGTGACATACTTACAATACCCATTTTACAGGTGAGTATTCACAAAATGGTATTTTTGTCATGTTTCCTTGTACTAGTATATGTGGTGTCAGCCGCCGCGCTGACTTGTCTTTTATTCTAAGTATACAGTACATCCTGCTCCAGATATACTTACACTTGGGTTATCCTCAAGGCCCACATTCCTAGCGGGCCTTTGGGACATCCAGGGTTGCTTATTGCATAAATCCCTACCTACTTATATTGCACTGATAATCACCATATGGAGGCATCTCGGAATTTTGTACCTGGGATCCCTCTGGGACAAGACCCGCTGTGTATAACGTGTGGCTACCCCCACTTTGGTGCTGAGAGCGCACTGATCTGTGCACGCTGTGCCGATCAAGTACTGGTCCGGCTGCCAGGATCGCCAGGGGCTGTTCCTCGCCCTAACACTCCTATTCCCCCAGGCTTGAATCTCGCTGCTGCCGAGTTGCTTACGAGTAAGGAGTTACAGCCGTCTGTGTCTTCCAGACTGCCCGCGGCTGACCAGACTATTACAGGGCCGACAAAACGCTCGGGCCCCGATATGAAGCGGTTCTCTACGCCCTCTGTTTCTGCCCCTGCTAAGGGATCGGAGGAGTTTGCTACTCCGCGTGCTTGCACCACAGGGTACTCCTGGTCCCTGCCTCTGTTCGGGTCCTGGTGCAGGCCATACACGGCCTGCGGGGTTGGAGGTCACTTGCAGTTTGCCCTTATCAGGCAGAGGCAGGTGCCGCTACACCAACCCCTTCACATTCTCCCGAAAGAATGAGTCTGTCTGCCCTTCTGATTTCACAAGTTGTTGGCAATTCTACTATTCAGGCAGTTTCTGCATGAAAAATCTGGGATGGGCCACTAGCGCCTTGCGCCTAGTGGGTCCTTGCCTTCTGGGGAGATCAAGGATGCTTATGCTCACTTCCCCGTGTCTTCTAGACACCTAGGCTCTTCTGGTTGTGTTGGATGTCCAACACCGCTAATCCGTGGCCTTGTTATCTGGCCTCTCTTCTGCCCCCACAGTGTTCACCAGGGTACTAATGGAAGCTACGTCTCTGAGACCAAGGGGAGTCCGCGAGAGGCCTGCCAGGTGGTCCTTCTCGCTTCCCAATCTCTGTCAGGTCGAGTTAGCTACTCGGCTGGTGCCGTCCCTTGGGAGTCTTTTGGATGGGTGTCTCTTCACCTCTTGTCCTCCTTGTCCTCTTGATTGGTATCTCCATTCCTAGGGATGAATCTAGTCTCGGTCAGGCGAGAATCTTCCTCCCTCTACAATAAGGTGGACAATCTGGTTGCGTGGGTTCAGTCCCTACTTGCTGTTCCAGTCCCTTCACCAGGCAGGAATGCAGCTGGTGGGTCCGTCTTGGTGACTTGCTTAGTGAAGTTCCTTATATTCCTCTACCAGGGTTTTTTTCTGCAACTTCTATTCTTAATACTGGACTGGGACCCAGCATCCCTGGAGCGGGATAATGTGTGCCCTTCCCCTGGGTTAGGAGTCCCTCTTTGAGTGGATTTACTCTAGGAACCTGTCTGGGGACAGTTCCTTTCTTGCCCCTTCCACAGATGATCACCGTGGATGCCAACCTATCAGGTGATGGGGAAGTTTTTTCTTCTGTAACCCCATGTGGGTGTGGGGAAGGTGGGGCCTTCTAGGAGGTCCTTGTACCTATCAGTACAGTGAGTTTTCAGGCTGACGCTATCTCGCCTGCCTGTTGTGCTCGGTCTGTCTGACGACTGTGGCCTACCTTGATCATCTGTGTGGGACCTAGTGCAGGAGGGTTCCCCAGGAAGGTATATGTTCCTGTTCTGGGTGGAGGATAATGTTGCCGGCTTATCATTGGTATTCGCTCCTGTGGAGGTTCCTCTGTGACAGGAGGTGCTAATTCTTGGTTCACTATGAAGTTAAACCAGTATGGATTGTTTGGTGCACCGTCACTTTTCAAGCATTTGCCACTCGTTTCCCTGGCTCCTATGGCCGTGGTCATGAGGATTTAGTATTTTTATGACAGGACATTCTGGCCTGTATGCCTTGTCTCCCTTCCCCCTGCTAGGCGGCTTTCTGTGCAGAACTGCTCTGGTAGGGGGACCATTGATACTGGTGGCCTAGTGGAGTGTGGATTCGCTGACGTGATACCTTAGGGTAGTAGTTCAGGTACCTTCTGCTATGGGTGTCGCCCTATTTCGCTCAGGGCCTCCGTTACATCACTCCAATTCCACAGTCTCCGGCTAGGCCTGACTGCTGGTTCTTCCGTCCTTATGGAGACGGGATTCTCTCCTCTGTGTTCGTGGCTAATGGAAGTCTGAGAGCAGCACTCTTCCTCTTCTTCTTCTCCTTCCATTCTTATGAGGTATGGCTTACCCATATGGATTGGTGTTAGTCTAGGTCTATTCCCTGTTGGGCATTCTCGGTCACCAGGGCTTTAAAGCTTATTACAGCATGGCTTGGAGTTGGCTCCCCCACTCGGTACTCTGAAGGGTCAGGTTCTACCCTGTCCGCCTTCCGGCAGAAGTCTTTGCTTATTTCCCTCGGCTAAGCCTTCTTTCGGGGGTTGCTCACTGCGCGCTCCATTTAACTTAATTCTACGGTCCCTGTTGGGATTTACATTTTTTATTCCACTGGCCTTGTGGGACGTTCCTTTTGATCCGATTCAGGACCTGTCTGGCTGTCTTTACCTTCATCATTGTCCCTTGGGTCTGTTGGTTCAGTCAGACGTGTGTCTGAGCGGGTGGCTCTGTTTCGCTAGCCCTCGTTCCTTGTTATGCACCAGGATAAGGTGGCGCTCCGCCTTACACCGGACCTTTTATCTTTGGTGGTGGCTTAGGCTCATGTATTTAGGACATCGCCTTTCTGTTGGGCCTTATTCCTAGTAACTCCGAGACAAGGGGATTTATTTTCCCTCATCAGGTGCGGGAATCTTTTTCCTGGATTGTTTCTGGTCCCTCTGGGGGACTGATGCCCCTTGGGGTTTGAGGGCACTTACCTCTGTATGTGCCTGATCTTGTCTGCTTCCAGGGGCTACGTGGCCCTTGGCCTAGCCTTTACTTGGATGGTTTTCCCTTCTGGTCCTTGGGAAGATTGGTTTCTTCCTGGAATAATTGTTAGGATTTTGATCTTGTCAGGCTGTTACTCAGACCTATTCCTTGAGGTGCTGAGCTTCTCTCGCCTTATTGTGATTCTACTGGTGAGTAGGTATCCTTTGGCCTTTCTCCACCAGGTTTTGTTGTACAGGTTTGCTAAACAGCTACCTTGGTTTTTGGTTCATACCCTTTTCAAGGGTTTTTACGATTTGACACTGGAGCCTTTGCGCCTGTCTCTTTCGGTGGCAAGGTTGCAGGTTACAGTGCCTGCTGTGTGTTTTGTTGGGGATCCCACCCTACTTTATGGACACTGCTATTGGATGTCCCAATTGTAAGTATTATATCTGGAGCAGGACGTACTGTATGCTTAAAATAATACAATTATGTGAAGTACTCACCTGTAGAATTGGTATTATACATATACAGTACGTCCTGCTCCACCCCATCCTGGTTTTTGCATTATTCTGGATCCCCTGTATGGTGATTGTTGTTATTGTTATCATTACCAGTTGTTTTTGGTGATTGGATTCCCCCGGATTCTGGTTCACTGCTTTTCAATGCTGGGGATTTGTGGGAGGTCCCTGGGTATATGAAGGGCCGGGAGGAGCCTGTTTTTGCATGTCTGCAGTGCACAGCGCCCTCTGGCGGAGGATAACCCAATTGTAAGTATTATATCTGGAGCAGGACGTACTGTATACGTATAATACCAATTCTACAGGTGAGTACTTCACAGAATTGTATTTTTCCTGGCTTCTTGTTAACTGCTTGTCAATACTGGGAATTAGTGGGAGGTTCCTGGCTATTTAAGGTGCCCGGGAGTGGCCACAAGTCTTTTTCTGTAGTCCAGCGATATCTTATCTTGTGGATGTATAACCCATGTGTAAGGAATATTCTGGAGCAGGACGTGCTGTATTCTTATAATACCAATTCTACAGGTGAGTACTCGCAGAATTGTATTGCTGTTATGTAAAAGAAATATACTATGCTCTATGAGAAAAGACCGCACTAGATTCGCTGTACAGCAGCGTGCAACACTTGGGGTAGGTATAGCCACAAGGCCCAAAGTATAAAGGAAAATGGGGATCCCACACTCCCCAAGAAACCAAGAACCCCCAGTAAATTCAGTGGCACCGCTATATTTTTTGATACAAATATATACACCTTCTATTAATTCATATCTATGTACAATGCAAACAAGGACACTTTAAAATCCAGTTAAAAAACACAAACACAATGAAAACCTGAGGGGGGAGGGGGAATGGGGGAAACAAATAGATGGAATATATAGTGCTGCTTGGTCAGAATACTAATCACAATATAAGAGTATACATATAGCGATTGGCGCTGTAACCAGGCTGGCAATCTAAAAATCCAATATAATATACAATTCAATAAAAAATACTGTGCAACAAGCTTATTTTAATTAATACTTATTCCTGCAAGGGGCAAAAAAAAAATTTCTATTCCATATATGTGATCAGAACAAACAATATTTAAATTCCTGTCCTATAGAGAACTACCATAAATACTATACACACCTAATAAATAAAGTGCAATGTGCCAACCCCAAATACACATAACTAATCTATCTACACAACACCTGAAAGAACCACGAGTAAACTACACTATTAAATCAATAGGACCAGCCGGGTAAGGAACAAACAGACACACAACATGTAATAAGAAACTCACAGATCCACAGCTCGCCAGCAGCAAGTCCCTCCAAAAACACCCCTCACCGCCCGCCTCAACGCCGACGCGTTGCGTGACGTCACCGCGTCACTTCTTCAGGGCGTATGAAATATACAGAACAAAATCCATATCCAGGAATATTATGAACTCCTTATGAATTATGAACTCATTAGGGCACTGAAGAAGCCTTAAAAAGGCGAAACATGTTTGCTCTTCTCTGTACGCCGCACCAGTAAGAGTCAATAGTGACATAAAAATCATGGAAACATTTTATCACTAAGAAAAATAAGACACGTGGAAAAATGTGTGTTCACACTGTTTTTAATGCATGTGCCTATTACATGAGTATGGTATACATTTAGTAGGATCAAGAATGTATAGTTCATAATATTCCTGGATATGGATTTTGTTCTGTACATTTCTTTAGCATAACAGAAATAAAGTGATTTTTAAATAGAAATAAGAGGCTTGGTGGGTGTGCTGGGTCCATTATATATAACCGGGAGGGGCCTAATCCCGGTATCTATTTTTGTCTTTCATGTCAGTTCCCCCCCCCCCCTACATCCTGTCATGTGACTCTGCTGCGCTTCCCTGCAGGTTGGTGACATTTGTGGTGAAGGAAGGAGCGTTCAATGTCACCATGACACTCCACCCCAGCGCCGACTTCCTGCACCTGTATGACCGGCCACCGCTTATCCCGCTGACCGAAAAGCTCTACATCCAGCTGCAGATCCTCGGCCTTGCGTCGCTCTTCACCCTAAAGCTGGAGGAGTGCTGGGCCACCCCCGAGTCCAACCCAGCCAGCCGCACCCGGCACCCCATCATCTCCAAAGGGTGAGTCGTGGGGTGGGGGTCCACCGTGCAGTAAGTGTTTGGGCTCTGCTGGTTCAGGGGAGGAGGGGAACTCTATAGTGGGTGGGGGAAGGGGGTTTTCTGGGTCCACTGGACTCACCCTGGATCCCCGAATGACAGTGTTATGTCTATGCGGGGGTCCTTGTGGGGGTCGGTGGATCCTTGAAAAATACCTCAGAATCTCACTCTGGCTTTTTCTAGTGTATTTATCCCTAGTTATAAGCAAGTTCTACATAAAAGTAAATAGTAATAAATGGTTTGAACATCTTTAGTACAGGTTACACATTTTATATTGTTACCGTTATTTACATAAGTGATCATAGCCTTAGTGGCTTAATGTCCCAAGAATCAGCCTTTACATGGATTTTATGGATTGGATGGGCTTGGGTACTTGCCCGTCCATATGTTATCCTTTCTGTTGGTGATTCCCTCGGTTTGTAGAAATTAGTGGGTTGGGGTTGTTTCTCCACAGTTTGTAGCAAGCTGTTTCCCCTCAGTGGGTTGTAGCAAGGTATCAGTACTCCATCACATGCGCGTTTCGCCTATGGCTTCCTCAGTGTGAGGGTCCGTAGTTTGAGATTTTTTTTTTTGTGAGGGTGCCCAGGCGCCTGAAGTTTTGGTTCACTGTGGTATTTTCCTTGTGTGGGTTGTCCCAATTTTTCCTTATTGGGTATGTAACAGTCTAGAGATCAGCACCCTCCGTATCCGGTCAGGGTGGAGGGTGGTGCTGCATTTGGTTTTGTGCCCAGTGTTGCGATGGGTGAGGTGCGCCCTGTGGGCTTTAGGTTGCTGGTTGTAGCGTTGGGGAGCGCGTCCTGTGTGTGGCGTTCAGCAGCGCTGCTCTATAGTGCAATAAGTGTGGCAGCTCTGCAGGCTCTGGGGAGTATTCCACTGTACAGTAAGTGTGTAAGCTCTCCGCAGGCTCGGTGTGGACCCCACGGTGGAGTGGTTCCAGGACTACGATAACCAGACGTTGAGACGCTTCGCCCTCAGGATGTTCCACTTTGTGAAGTTCCCAGAATTCTTCCTACATTGTCGGATTTGGCTCTGCCAACCCAACATAACCCAGGACTGCCAGCAGCAGGTAAGAGCATCGCTGTCCTATTCCTGGTCACATGACTTGTTCCCATCACAGAACCCCCCCCCCCTCTATATGGTAAATCCTAAGCTAGTGTGCCATGGAAGCACAACTGTTAATTCAAAAAGGGGCAACATGACTAGCAGAGTATCCCCTACCACCTAGGAGAGAATAAAATTGACAAAATTAAAAGCCTCGCCCTTCCTCCCAGATAACAGGCTGGGTGACATTGTCCCTGTTTATTTTCTTCCCCCTGGGAGCATGGCGGGCCAAGACTCACTCTTGTCTCCTTGGCAGATCTTGAGGGTGCTCACTGGAGCTCCCTTTCCTGGAGCTAGTTCGGATTGAGGTTTCCAGGTTAGAACCCTGTATTTGGCCTAGGCTCCTGCATATTTTTCAGTGTTCAGTGGGGAAAAGGGGGATGACTGGCTTTCATCTAGGCCACCAGGGATGTTGGTGGCAGGTGAGTATTTGACCCTTTTTTCATACACTTTTTTTTTTTTTTTTTTTTTTTTTTTTTAGGTATAACACCGTATAGTACGACAGATATAGAAAAACGAAAAAGAATAAGCAAATGTTCATTTCCCTTATATATACATTGCATGCATTACATTACGAATTCTCAGTCGACTCCATCTCGACGCTCTTTTATTTTTCCATTGCCCCGCCACAGTCCCTGGAGGGCCCGGAGGAATGAGTACTCCCCTTTCAATCATACTCTATCCCAACGATTACTAGTTTCCAATCACCAGGTTTCTACCCATGTCTGCAATATTAAACGTAATCCTCCCCTCAGTGACTCCATCACAGCGCCCTTATCCCTGTAACGTGCCTATTGGCCCCGATACTACTTATGTGGTCTATGGTCCTGGACGCATCTCACTACGGTAGGTAGGCGAGACCACACGAGGGTTGTCTCATATGGTGGGGGTCTGGGTTCCAGCTAGGAGCAAATGGCCAATTTTCCAAGTATACAGCACGTCCTGTTTCACTAGTTCCTTACGTCTGGTTTATCCGCCACAAGGTGGCGCAGTGGACTGCAGAATGACTTGTGGCATCTCCCGGCCCTATAAAAAGCCAGGAACCTCCCACAAATTCCCAGTTTCCTTCTGCAGTCAGGACTGCGAAGATAGAAGATGGCTCTCTATACTGTGCAGGCGAGCGGGGCAACCAAGCCTGCGGCCCTGCAGGACTATTTCCACCCGTTCTGGACCCACTGCCTCCCAGCCTCGGCTGACGGTTCGGGTGAAGGTAGAACAGCACCAGGGTCGGGTGCTTGAGGAGCGCTGCTCCAGTCCGCAAGACCCTGTACCACAAGGGTAGCCGGTTCAGGCCTTTAGTGAGCCTGTTGTGGGATGCTGGGAACCTTGCCGTCCCCTCCCTTTGGGTAAGGGGTCCACCACCCCCCGTTCCTTCATCTTCCCTGGTTGGGCCGCTGCCCTGTTGCTCCCTCGCTTCTCCCTTTGGCTCGGGGAGGGGGGGGGGCAGGCGGCTGGCGGGGGTGCCCTGGGGGACTGCTGGTGTGTGTACGACGCTCCTCGGAGGGCGGCGCTATATCTGAGGTGTCTTTTCTTCAGTTCTGTCATGGCGCTGGCGTGTCATGTGACCGCGATTTCGCGCTCTTCGGGAGGGGGCTGGACCTGCAGATGAAGTGTTCCGTGTCATACCTCTGTGGCCCGCCCCTCAAGGACCTCTCCGGCACCATTTTGTGTTCACTACGCTCTGGGACCCTCGTTTCTTCTGGAGCTGCGTCATGCTTTCCCTGTGGTGCGGTCGGTGCATCTTATCCTCTTGGTCCGTGAGTCCCCTGTGGGGTTTTTTTTTAATGTATATATATATATTGCTGCGCTGCAGTATTTTTATATGTCCTTATTGTGTCTTTCAGGCGGGACAACTGTGACTGTGGTTTCTCCCGGCCCTGCCCTTTTCATCTCCCACCTTCCCTGGCGGGCAGGGTGAGCTTTTTCACACTGTTCAATGCTTGGAGTTCCTGAGCAGATCCACTTCAATAATTTGGTGCTCAAGGAGTGGGAACGTCCTAGCAGATTGCCCGCGGTGCCTAAGAGTTGGGACAGGAGGTATCCATTTCCTGCTGATGTGGTTAAGTGCTGGTTGTGTCCCCCCGAGGTGGATGCTCCCGTGCTTGGGTTGTCCAATACCTCGGTCATGCATTCCCCTGACACTACTACTCTGAGGGATGGTGAGGACCGGCGTGTGGATCAGCTGGCCTGTCGCGCTTTTGCTTGTGCAGGTACTGCGCTGCGCCCTGTGTGCGCTTCTGCTCTTGCTATTAAAGGGTTGCTCAAGTGCCTTCTGGATAATGCCTCGGATGCCAATAGGGGGGAGGAGTATAGATCCCTCCTGCTTTGCTATGACTTTGTGGCATTTATTCTTTCTGCTATGGATGATGCGGTCAGGATGTGTGGTAAGACTTCTGTCCTTTTGGTGGCTATACGCCGCTCTGTTTGGCTGCGTCAGTGGGCGGCTGATAATGCTGCTAAGAAGGCTCCCACTGGCTTCCCCTTTACTGGGCTACGGCTCTTTGGTGAGCGCCTGGATCTGTTTGCCAAGGATGTTTGCCTCAACGCAGGAGGCAGACGCGGCCCTTTCGGGGGGCTGGTTCTTACCTCCCCTCCTTCCGTGCTCCCAGGACTGGCCGGGGTGCACCATTTGTGGGGACACGTAGAGACCCTTGGGGCTGGGGTAGAGGCTGTGGACGTCCTGGTCTCTCATGGGGTCCCAAGTCCAAATCTTCCCCCCAAGCCCCCTCAGGCATGAGGAGGCGTCATCGCCCATCCGGGTGGGGGGACGGTTGCGGCTCTTTGCTCACGTCTGGGGACTGCGCGTCTCAGACCTGGTGGATTCAGGAGGTGGTGTCCTCCGGGTACAAGATAGTTTGCAGCCTGGCCGCCTCCAAGATTCATCAGATCCCGGATGGCTCAAAACCCCCTGTTAGCTCAGGGCTTGCAGTCCAAAGCCTTTTGGAATTGGGTGTCATCTGCCTGGTGCCCTTCCGGGAAAGGGGCAGAGGCCTCTACTCCAATCTGTTCACGGTTCCCAAAAAGAATGGGTCCCTGAGTCCCATCCTGGATTTGAAGCTCCTCAACAAATTTGTCAGGTTCAAGCATTTTCGCATGGAGACTCGGCGGTCAGTACCCTGCGCCCGGGCGACTTCAGGACTTCTGTGGACATCAAACATGCTTACCTTCATGTTCCAATCTTTCCAGGTCATCAGATTTCTCAGGTTTGCTCTGGAGGATCAGCACTACCAATTTGTGGCCTTACCATTTGGTCTTACCATCCCAAGTCTTCACTGTCTCCGTCCTTGGTGAGGTCCTTTCTGGGCATGACTCTGGATACATCTCAGGTCAAGGTTTTCCTGCCTTAGCAGAAGGTGGAGAGCCTGCAGATGCAGGCACTGTTTCTACTTTCTTGTCCTCATCCCTCCATTCGGCAGGGGATGCAGTTGGTGGGCCTGATGGTGTCATGCTTCGAGGCGGTCCCCTATGCTCCGTTTCACATGAGACCTCTTCAGCTACACCTCTTGTCAGTGTGGAATCGGGACCCTGTGTCCCTGGATCAGGAATTTTCTCTGTCCCCTCTGGTCAGTCAGTCCCTCTCGTGGTGGCTGGACTGGTTGGGGGGCTTTTGGAGGTCTCTGAAGTTCCAGGGTCAGTGGGGCCCTCAGGAGGCCCATGCTTCCATCAACATTCTAGAACTGCGGGCGGTAAGGTTGGTTCTCTCCCAGTTGACCCCACACCTTCGGGGTCGGGCTTGTCCGCTTGGACAACCAGACGGCGGTGGTCTACATCAATCATCAGGGTGGGATCCCAAAACCAACGCCGCGCAGTTCAAACCACTGCCGCCTGAAGAACCTTGCGGCCAAAAGCAGCATCAGCTGAGGCCCTAAAAAAAGTATGAACAGAAGACCAAGTAGCGGCCTTGCAAACTTGTTCAACAGAAGCCTGGTTCTCTTCCTTTTTGTTTGGATAATCTAGTTTGTTCAAAACTTCCCGGCTGTTCTAGAATTTCTGCAGGAAGGTGCTGACATGGGATTGGTAATTAGTACTCTAATGGTGCAGGTGGCAGCACTTTTGTTTTGTTTTTTCTGGGCCTAAAGTGCAGACAGGAGGCTTTAGTTAGATTTCTCTCTAGAAGGCGGCTAGTGGACACAAAGGCCTTCCCATCTGGAAGGTCTCCTGCATCCTCCTTTTGAACCTTTGTAGGAGGTGGCAGTAAAGTTCTTGTCGCTTAGTGGCTTTCACTATGGTGGCCATATCTCGGGATTTTTTCTTATCATCTTACCATCCTAAAATTGTTTCCTAATTAACTAGGTCTCAGGTCAAGTCAGTCAAGTCTCTCAGGCTCAAGTCTGTTAACCAGGTGCCTTAAATGATCAGGTTAAGATGTATCTGTTGGATGCTAGACAGGTTGTTCTAGCTTATTTAGATTGAAACTCAAAGTAGAGGAGATCCGACCACCTGTTAGTTTCCTTCCCAGGCAAGAATAGAAGGTTACATGCGCGTCAAAGGCTTCCATTGCTATGGATAAGGGAGGCTATTCGGTTCATATATGGTTTCCGGTGCTTGGGCTCCTCAGATCCTGCATTCTATCAGAGCAGTTTCTGCCTCCTGGGCTAATTGGTCTGACGTCTCCTTGGAGGGAATTTGCAGAGCAGCTACTTAGGCCTCTCTGCATATTTTTCTGAAGCATTAGTCAACCAATCCTCCCACATAACAGGAGATCCTGCAGACCACCCTGAGGTAGGACTGTTCTTTTTATGGTTGCTCCCTTATCCTCTTCTAGCCGTCCTGGAGGATGTTTGGAGAAAACACCAAATGGCTTACTGGTAATAGTTTCCGCTTGTTGTCCTCCAGGATGGCGTCCTACATCCCGCGCTGACCAAATATCGTATTTTTGGATAGTTATCCTTGTTTGAACCAGACCAACACCCGGGTGCTGGTCCTGCAGACAGCACAAAAAATAACCTTGGGGGGGGGGCACCCAGAATGTTCCCCCCAGAACGCCCAATATGCTTACCTTCAACTTGAGCCTGCACAGGAAAGGGAGTCGCGCGATTGGCTGCCGGCGTGCACATGGGCCATGGTCGCGTCCTCAACGACAGGCTCTGGAACACACTGGCAGCCAGTCGTAGAACCCTTTTCCAGACGCAGGCTCGAGGTGAAAGTAAGCATATTGGGCATTCTGTGGGGGACTCAAGCACTCTGGATGCCCCCCCCAAGCTTGTTTTTATGTGGTGTCTGCGGGACCAACACCCATTTAAGAAAGAATAGGAAGGGGCAGGCTTTTAATGGTTTCCAGTTTGTTTCCTCTTGTAGGTGGCAGGGAATACTCAGTTAGCCGTCCTGGAGGACTACCGGGAAGTCCATTACTGGTAAGCTAATTCGTGTTTTCACTATCCTGGTGATTGATCCTTGTCCCTGGGGCATCCCGATTTGGGTTGTGTAAAACCTCATTGCCGCTCATCCTCTACTCGTGTTACTGCTGTTCCCGCGGTGCATGCACGGGTGTTTATCTAATCGGCTCTTTATGCCGTGCATACTGATGCATGCCATAAAGCCATTTTTTTGGACTCTGCTTAGGGAATGGAGGCAGTTTCCCTGTGGCAAAGATATTCCTGAGCACCTAGTCTATCTTAATGGCTGGGTATAGGAGCATGCACAGCTGCAGGGATGCGGCTCGTGATGGTGGCGAGGGCGCGGCGGAGCGGTAAGGGATTTGTGGGTGATCTGTGGGGTATCTTGAATTGGGATGACCCTGGGGTACCTAGTCAGCCGTCCCTGGAATCTTTTAGACTCTAGTGCCATCCAGGGCAGTAAGGTGGACCGAAACCCTAGCAACCTTGCTCTACAGTCTAAAAGACTCTAAGGCTGGGTTACGGCTGGCCCTTGAGGCATGCCCTGCTGTGTGAAATGCCTGGAGGAGCAATCTTTCCCATGGCACATGTGTGGCATCCCCTGCACTCCTCTGTGGTGCATCTAAATAGCTGGCATTTAGTGTGCGCATAGGTCAGCTGCCAGCAGGTGGCGCTTGGACATAGTGTGCATTCAGAACGCATTGCAGGCCATGAATATGCACTGAGGTTTGTTGTGATTACACAAGGGCCCATGCATGCGTGCGTCATGGAAGGTAAGCAGTTAGGTGACCCCGGGGGTTTAACACGCTGTGCATGCCAAATCAAGATGCCCCTGTAAAGCGACCCAAACCCCAGGTGAGTGCCTGCCAAACCTCAGGCTTTTTTGGTGCCTTCTCTCTTGGCCAAACGGCAAACCCCTGCTGGTCACGTTGGTGCCTATTTGGATTCGGCATGGGACGCTGGGGCAGAACTAGTTGGGAAACGAGCGTTACTTTGTTTTTTGGTCACTGTTAACCATTTTCTCTGCAGCATCGGCCTGGGCGGCCTCTTAGGGACCTGGGCGAGCAGTACAGAAAGGTGGTGTCCTGTGGCCCCATTAGAGTGACTCGCAGCATGGTGGCCGGCGTCTGGAGGCCACAATCGGGTAAGGGGGGGTCATGTGAGGCATGATGCGGGGCACATTGGTGGTGCAGTGATGGGTAGTCATCTGCTTGGCGGAGGGCACGCGGTGTGGCGGTTAATAGGTCACCTGAGCAGTGGGCGTGACATCACTCAGGTATACTCTCTCATTGACGTCTTGCTCTTTCCAGGTCTCGGCTTCCTGCTTCTCCCAGCATCCTTTGCTGCTGGAGCGATTCTTCTCCTCCTGAGTCTGGTCACCATAGTGAAGGTTTTGAAGAAAAGGGGCAAAATGAAGAGCCCTTCCCCCCACAATCCATACCCTCCCCCTTCATTAATAAAATGTTAGCTCCACGCCCCTGTGTGCGCCTCTTGTGTTGACTTATGGGACAGGTGATGGGTGTGTGTATATAAAGGGTTAGAGGTTAGTGGTAGACCTAAGCAGACCTAAACCCCACTCTACAATCCTATGCAAACCTAAACTGCCCCCTAACACAAACGGCAAGCCCTGCGTTAGATACTCACTCACCTTTTCCTAGCAGAGCTTCATCTGATGGGGGACAGGAAACTTTTCTGGCATTACGTACTTCACCATTGGGATTTTACAGTGTCCTAGGTGGGGTCACCCATCTCTCGGTGCAGAATTCTAATTTGGGAAGCCCAAGGGATTGGGCCAGTGGTCTTTAGACTCCAGGGCTTGGCCCACAGGGTTTTGGTCCACTTTTAACCGAAATTTATCATGGTTAATGCACAGGTTGGCACAGGCAGTCTGCATGTCCCACTGCACATTAACCCCGGCCCCTCAGCAAAATCTAGTGTTGTGATCTAGGTGCGATTGTAGCGTGGCTGCCTCCAGAGAGAGAGTGGAGAGGCGAGTGGAGCGTGGCCGCCTCCAGAGAGAGAGAGTGGAGAGGCGAGGGAGAGCAGAGTGGAGCGTGGCCACCTTGAGAGAGAGAGATAGGGGAGTGGAGCGTGGCCACCTTGAGAGAGAGAGATAGGGGAGTGGAGCGTGGCCACCTTGAGAGAGAGAGATAGGGGAGTGGAGCGTGGCCACCTTGAGAGAGAGAGATAGGGGAGTGGAGCGTGGCCACCTTGAGAGAGAGAGATAGGGGAGTGGAGCGTGGCCACCTTGAGAGAGAGAGATAGGGGAGTGGAGCGTGGCCACCTTGAGAGAGAGAGATAGGGGAGTGGAGCGTGGCCACCTTGAGAGAGAGAGATAGGGGAGTGGAGCGTGGCCACCTTGAGAGAGAGAGATAGGGGAGTGGAGCGTGGCCACCTTGAGAGAGAGAGATAGGGGAGTGGAGCGTGGCCACCTTGAGAGAGAGAGAGATAGGCGAGTGGAGCGTGGCCACCTTGAGAGAGAGAGAGATAGGCGAGTGGAGCGTGGCCACCTTGAGAGAGAGAGAGATAGGCGAGTGGAGCGTGGCCACCTTGAGAGAGAGAGAGATAGGCGAGTGGAGCGTGGCCACCTTGAGAGAGAGAGAGAGCAGAGAGGCGAGTGGAGCGGGGCCACCTCGAGAGAGAGAGAGAGAGCAGAGAGGCGAGTGGAGCGGGGCCACCTCGAGAGAGAGAGAGAGAGCAGAGAGGCGAGTGGAGCGGGGCCACCTCGAGAGAGACAGAGCAGAGAGGCGAGTGGAGCGGGGCCACCTCGCGAGAGAGAGCAGAGAGGCGAGTGGAGCGGGGCCACCTAGAGAGAGCAGAGAGGCGAGTGGAGCGGGGCCACCTCGAGAGAGAGAGAGCAGAGAGGCGAGTGGAGCGTGGCCACCTTGAGAGAGAGAGATAGGGGAGTGGAGCGTGGCCACCTTGAGAGAGAGAGATAGGGGAGTGGAGCGGGGCCACCTTGAGAGAGAGAGAGATAGGGGAGTGGAGCGTGGCCACCTTGAGAGAGAGAGAGATAGGGGAGTGGAGCGTGGCCACCTTGAGAGAGAGAGAGATAGGGGAGTGGAGCGTGGCCACCTTGAGAGAGAGAGATAGGGGAGTGGAGCGTGGCCACCTTGAGAGAGAGAGATAGGGGAGTGGAGCGTGGCCACCTTGAGAGAGAGAGAGATAGGCGAGTGGAGCGTGGCCACCTTGAGAGAGAGAGAGAGATAGGCGAGTGGAGCGTGGCCACCTTGAGAGAGAGAGAGATAGGCGAGTGGAGCGTGGCCACCTTGAGAGAGAGAGAGATAGGCGAGTGGAGCGTGGCCACCTTGAGAGAGAGAGAGATAGGCGAGTGGAGCGTGGCCACCTTGAGAGAGAGAGAGATAGGCGAGTGGAGCGTGGCCACCTTGAGAGAGAGAGAGAGCAGAGAGGCGAGTGGAGCGGGGCCACCTCGAGAGAGAGAGAGAGCAGAGAGGCGAGTGGAGCGGGGCCACCTCGAGCGAGAGAGAGAGAGCAGAGAGGCGAGTGGAGCGGGGCCACCACGAGAGAGAGAGAGCAGAGAGGTGAGTGGAGCGGGGCCACCTCGAGAGAGAGAGAGCAGAGAGGCGAGTGGAGCGGGGCCACCTCGCGAGAGAGAGCAGAGAGGCGAGTGGAGCGGGGCCACCTCGAGAGAGAGAGAGCAGAGAGGCGAGTGGAGCGGGGCCACCTCGAGAGAGAGAGAGCAGAGAGGCGAGTGGAGCGGGGCCACCTCGAGAGAGAGAGCAGAGAGGCGAGTGGAGCGGGGCCACCTCGCGAAAGAGAGCAGAGAGGCGAGTGGAGCTGGGCCACCTCGCGAGAGAGAGCAGAGAGGCGAGTGGAGCGGGGCCACCTCGCGAGAGAGAGCAGAGAGGCGAGTGGAGGGGGGGCCACCTTGAGAGAGAGAGAGAGCAGAGAGGCGAGTGGAGCGGGGCCACCTTGAGAGAGAGAGAGAGCAGAGAGGCGAGTGGAGCGGGGCCACCTCGAGAGAGAGAGAGCAGAGAGGCGAGTGGAGCGGGGCCACCTCGAGAGAGAGAGAGCAGAGAGGCGAGTGGAGCTGGGCCACCTCGAGAGAGAGAGAGCAGAGAGGCGAGTGGAGCGGGGCCACCTTGAGGGAGAGCAGAGAGGCGAGTGGAGCGGGGCCACCTTGAGGGAGAGCAGAGAGGCGAGTGGAGCGGGGCCACCTTGAGGGAGAGCAGAGAGGCGAGTGGAGCGGGGCCACCTTGAGGGAGAGCAGAGAGGCGAGTGGAGCGGGGCCACCTTGAGGGAGAGCAGAGAGGCAAGTGGAACGGGGCCACCTTGAGGGAGAGCAGAGAGGCGAGTGGAGCGGGGCCACCTCGAGAGAGAGAGAGAGAGCAGAGAGGCGAGTGGAGGGGGGCCACCTCGAGAGAGAGAGAGCAGAGAGGCGAGTGGAGCGGGGCCACCTCGAGAGAGAGAGAGAGAGCAGAGAGGCGAGTGGAGCGGGGCCACCTCGAGAGAGCAGAGAGGCGAGTGGAGCGGGGCCACCTCGTGAGAGAGAGCAGAGAGGCGAGTGGAGCGGGGCCACCTCGCGAGAGAGAGCAGAGAGGCGAGTGGAGCGGGGCCACCTCGCGAGAGAGAGCAGAGAGGCGAGTGGAGCGGGGCCACCTCGCGAGAGAGAGAGCGCAGAGAGGCGAGTGGAGCGGGGCCACCTCGCGAGAGAGAGCGCAGAGAGGCGAGTGGAGCGGGGCCACCTCGCGAGAGAGAGCGCAGAGAGGCGAGTGGAGCGGGGCCACCTCGCGAGAGAGAGCGCAGAGAGGCGAGTGGAGCGGGGCCACCTCGCGAGAGAGAGCGCAGAGAGGCGAGTGGAGCGGGGCCACCTCGCGAGAGAGAGCGCAGAGAGGCGAGTGGAGCGGGGCCACCTCGCGAGAGAGAGCGCAGAGAGGCGAGTGGAGCGGGGCCACCTCGCGAGAGAGAGAGCAGAGAGGCGAGTGGAGCGGGGCCACCTCGCGAGAGAGAGCGCAGAGAGGCGAGTGGAGCGGGGCCACCTCGCGAGAGAGAGAGCAGAGAGGCGAGTGGAGCGGGGGCCACCTCGCGAGAGAGAGAGCAGAGAGGCGAGTGGAGCGGGGCCACCTCGCGAGAGAGAGAGCAGAGAGGCGAGTGGAGCGGGGCCACCTCGCGAGAGAGAGAGCAGAGAGGCGAGTGGAGCGGGGCCACCTCGCGAGAGAGAGAGCAGAGAGGCGAGTGGAGCGGGGCCACCTCGCGAGAGAGAGAGCAGAGAGGCGAGTGGAGCGGGGCCACCTCGCGAGAGAGAGAGCAGAGAGGCGAGTGGAGCGGGGCCACCTCGCGAGAGAGAGAGCAGAGAGGCGAGTGGAGCGGGGCCACCTCGCGAGAGAGAGAGCAGAGAGGCGAGTGGAGCGGGGCCACCTCGCGAGAGAGAGAGCAGAGAGGCGAGTGGAGCGGGGCCACCTCGCGAGAGAGAGAGCAGAGAGGCGAGTGGAGCGGGGCCACCTCGCGAGAGAGAGAGCAGAGAGGCGAGTGGAGCGGGGCCACCTCGCGAGAGAGAGAGCAGAGAGGCGAGTGGAGCGGGGCACCTCGCGAGGAGAGAGAGCAGAGAGGCGAGTGGAGCGGGGCCACCTCGCGAGAGAGAGAGCAGAGAGGCGAGTGGAGCGGGGCCACCTCGCGAGAGAGAGAGCAGAGAGGCGAGTGGAGCGGGCCACCTCGCGAGAGAGAGAGCAGAGAGGCGAGTGGAGCGGGGCCACTCGCGAGAGAGAGAGCAGAGAGGCGAGTGGAGCGGGGCCACCTCGCGAGAGAGAGAGCAGAGAGGCGAGTGGAGCGGGGCCACCTCGCGAGAGAGAGAGCAGAGAGCGAGTGGAGCGGGCACCTCGCGAGAGAGAGAGGAGTGGAGCGGGGGCCACCTCGCGAGAGAGAGAGGCAGAGAGGCGAGTAGAGGCGAGTGGAGCGGGGCCACCTCGCGAGAGAGAGAGCAGAGAGGCGAGTGGAGCGGGGCCACCTCGCGAGAGAGAGAGCAGAGAGGCGAGTGGAGCGGGGCCACCTCGCGAGAGAGAGAGCAGAGAGGCGAGTGGAGCGGGGCCACCTCGCGAGAGAGAGAGCAGAGAGGCGAGTGGAGCGGGGCCACCTCGCGAGAGAGAGAGCAGAGAGGCGAGTGGAGCGGGGCCACCTCGCGAGAGAGAGAGCAGAGAGGCGAGTGGAGCGGGGCCACCTCGCGAGAGAGAGAGCAGAGAGGCGAGTGGAGCGGGGCCACCTCGCGAGAGAGAGAGCAGAGAGGCGAGTGGAGCGGGGCCACCTCGCGAGAGAGAGAGCAGAGAGGCGAGTGGAGCGGGGCCACCTCGCGAGAGAGAGAGCAGAGAGGCGAGTGGAGCGGGGCCACCTCGCGAGAGAGAGAGCAGAGAGGCGAGTGGAGCGGGGCCACCTCGCGAGAGAGAGAGAGCAGAGAGGCGAGTGGAGCGGGGCCACCTCGCGAGAGAGAGAGCAGAGAGGCGAGTGGAGCGGGGCCACTCGCGAGAGAGAGAGCAGAGAGGCGAGTGGAGCGGGGGCCACCTCGCGAGAGAGAGAGCAGAGGCGAGGGAGAGGCCCCGCGAGGTGGTGGAGCGGGAGCAGAGAGGCGAGTGGAGCGGGGCCACCTCGCGAGAGAGAGAGCAGAGAGGCGAGTGGAGCGGGGCCACCTCGCGAGAGAGAGAGCAGAGAGGCGAGTGGAGCGGGGCCACCTCGCGAGAGAGAGAGCAGAGAGGCGAGTGGAGCGGGGCCACCTCGCGAGAGAGAGCAGAGAGGCGAGTGGAGCGGGGCCACCTCGCGAGAGAGAGAGCAGAGAGGCGAGTGGAGCGGGGCCACCTCGCGAGAGAGAGAGCAGAGAGGCGAGTGGAGCGGGGCCACCTCGCGAGAGAGAGAGCAGAGAGGCGAGTGGAGCGGGGCCACCTCGCGAGAGAGAGAGCAGAGAGGCGAGTGGAGCGGGGCCGCCTCGCGCGAGAGAGAGAGCAGAGAGGCGAGTGGAGCGGGGCCGCCTCGCGCGCGAGAGAGAGCAGAGAGGCGAGTGGAGCGGGGCCACCTCGCGCGAGAGAGAGCAGAGAGGCGAGTGGAGCCACCCTCGCGCGAGAGAGAGCAGAGAGGCGAGTGGAGCGGGGCCCACCCTCGCGCGAGAGAGAGCAGAGAGGCGAGTGGAGCGGGGCCACCTCGCGCGAGAGAGAGCAGAGAGGCGAGTGGAGCGGGGCCACCTCGCGCGAGAGAGAGCAGAGAGGCGAGTGGAGCGGGGCCACCTCGCGCGAGAGAGAGCAGAGAGGCGAGTGGAGCGGGGCCACCTCGCGCGAGAGAGAGCAGAGAGGCGAGTGGAGCGGGGCCACCTCGCGCGAGAGAGAGCAGAGAGGCGAGTGGAGCGGGGCCACCTCGCGCGAGAGAGAGCAGAGAGGCGAGTGGAGGCGGGGGCCACCTCGCGCGAGAGAGAGCGCAGAGAGGCGAGTGGAGCGGGGCCACCTCGCGCGAGAGAGAGCGCAGAGAGGCGAGTGGAGCCACCTCGCGCGAGAGAGAGCGCAGAGAGGCGAGTGGAGCGGGGCCACCTCGCGCGAGAGAGAGCGCAGAGAGGCGAGTGGAGCGGGGCCACCTCGCGCGAGAGAGAGCGCAGAGAGGCGAGTGGAGCGGGGCCACCTCGCGCGAGAGAGAGCGCAGAGAGGCGAGTGGAGCGGGGCCACCTCGCGCGAGAGAGAGCAGAGAGGCGAGTGGAGCGGGGCCACCTCGCGAGAGAGAGAGCAGAGAGGCGAGTGGAGCGGGGCCACCTCGAGAGAGAGAGAGAGAGAGAGAGAGAGAGAGAGAGAGAGAGAGAGAGAGAGAGAGAGCGCGCAGAGAGGCGAGTGGAGCGGGGCCCACCTCGCGCGAGAGGAGAGAGAGAGAGAGAGAGAGAGAGAGAGAGAGAGAGAGAGAGAGAGAGAGAGAGAGAGGAGAGAGAGAGAGAGAGCAGAGAGGCGAGTGGAGAGGGGCCACCTCGCGCACGCGAGAGAGAGAGAGAGAGAGAGGAGAGAGAGAGAGAGAGAGAGAGAGAGCGCAGAGTGGAGCGGGGCCACCTCGCGCGCGCGAGAGAGCAGAGAGCAGAGAGGCGAGTGGAGCGGGGCCACCTCGCGCGCGCGAGAGAGAGCAGAGAGGCGAGTGGAGCGGGGCCACCTCGCGTGCGCGAGAGAGAGAGAGCAGAGAGGCGAGTGGAGCGGGGCCACCTCGCGCAGCGGCGAGAGAGAGAGAGCAGAGAGGCGAGTGGAGCGGGGCCACCTCGCGCGCGCAGCCGCGCGCGAGAGAGAGAGAGAGCAGAGAGGCGAGTGGAGCGGGGCCACCTCGCGCGCGGAGAGAGAGAGAGGCGAGTGGAGCGGGGCCACCTTGCGCGCGAGAGAGAGAGAGCAGAGAGGCGAGTGGAGCGGGGCCACCTCGCGCGCTGGCGAGAGAGAGAGAGAGAGAGCGCAGAGAGGCGAGTGGAGCGGGGCCACCTTGCGCGCGAGAGAGAGAGAGCAGAAGAGGCGAGTGGAGCGGGGCCACCGCGA